>JARSSU010022286.1:0-58442 GCA_029619165.1 Eurosta solidaginis | reverse complement strand
GCGAAGCGCGATTTATAAAACAATTTCAAGAGCTGCTAAACTCCTCAATCAGCAGCGTTTTGGCCCCGCATCTGAAACCATTCAGCTACCACATTTTAAGCAAATTTTCCTTTCTACCTCGCCTACCTTTTATATTTAAAATCATGCAGAAAAAATAGTATGGCAACCTTTGACGAAATTTCTGAGGTACAATGCAAAATCAAATTTTTTTTCCGCTAAAGTTTTCGACGAGGCAAATTGAGGCATTGATATAATTTTAAACCAGTCGATTTTCCGTAAGTCACTTCCCAGCTTTTTTGTTGCCCGTTTAATGCCTACAGAAATATGTCAAAATATTATTCCGAGAAAAAACAATCCAAACGTTTCTTAAACAGTAGCTTATTTAAAAACTAAATAAAATGTAGAATTTATTAGTTATTGTGAAATATTTTTGTATACGTAGGCCCAATACTTTAAAGACAACCCACGTATCAGTTTCCAATATGTCATATCATATATATGGGTGTGTGCAAGTTTTTGAGTTTTGTGTGTGCTAGTCTTACTTAGCATAACTTTTGCTGCTATGTACATTTAACTTGCACACGTACTGTTAACCTGCGCAAAAGCTTTGTATGAGCTTTACCACAATGTGGAATGAATCACTGCGGTAGCGTTAGTTGAAGACAGCATGTGGTGTGTTTTGCTTACATACATACAATAGTTTTAACAAGTATATATGTATATTTGCCTATACAGAGCTTTTTTGCTAGCTGAAAGGGTTTTAAATCAAAGCAAATTTATCCCATTGCTAAAACTATTAAATATGGAGGTATATATATGGGTAAATTAGACGGGTCAACAAAGTATATTTTAAGATTATTTTTTAATAATAAAATTTTTAATTTTTTTTAAAATAAGTTTCGGAATTCATTCGCTATAGCTTAACAATCCAACCTCTTTCTTCAGCGATGGTCTTGAAGCGGTTAAATGGTTTACTTGCAGCGAGATTAAGATCTTCCGGCATTTTGGGTCACTGCCCGTACAATGGGCTCCTTCGTTGCAAATTTCTTTTAAGTTTATACGTTTATACTGCACGCTTTTATAGAATAGTCTTCCAGAGTGGTTAAATTTTGCAGCTAATATAATTTTCTCCAGCATCAAATGAATGAAATCGCACGATAGAGGGTCACCCTGTCTGAAACCTCGTTTAGTTCCGAACGGTTCGGAGAGGTCCTTCCAAATTCTGAATGAGCTGATGGTGTTGCTCATGGTAATTCTGCATAGCCGTATAAGTTGTACGGGGAAACCAAACTCAGACATAGCGGCATATAGCCAGCTTTCATTTCGTACTGTCGAAGGTGGCTTTAAAATCGACGAAGAGGTGATGTGTGTCAATTTTTTTTCCCCGGATTTGATACAAGGTTTGGCGCGTTTTGAAAATCTAGCCGATTCACAGTAGGCGTCAATCTTTCGCACAATACACTGATTCTGCGATAGTTGACACAGTTTGCAGGATCCTCTTTCATGTGGACGGGGCAAAGAACACTTAGTTTCCAATCATCCGAAATGCACTCGACCAACTATATTTTGCAAACAAGCCGATGCATGCGCCTTATCAACTCCTCGCCGCCATATTGAATAGCTCCAAAGGCAATCCATCGGCGCCTGAGGCCTTTTTAGTCTTGTTATTGCTATAGTTCTGACTTCGTCATAAACATGTGTGACAATAATTTTAAATATCGTTAGCTTAATTTATCAAGGCCCTAAGCAACAACTTTAGAATTTGACAGAAGAAATAAACATATTGGCCCGTAATCATAGTCGAAATAAACTAGATTTTTATTGGATTAAACATGCTTCTAAATTAAATATAATTTTAAGTCTATTACAGTCAAATTAAACCCTATTTTATCTCTAAAAAAGTATTTTAAATTTAAACTGACATGAGCGCGATTTTAACTTTTTAAAATAGGTTTTAAGTTGGTGGTCTGCTAACAAAATTTGCGAGAAATTAAACAATTTTGGTATTTAAACGCGATGACCTTAAATTGATGTGAAAAAGGCTTCCCCGACAAGCAAATATACGTCAGGAACTAATTTATTATGCCTAGAATGCGTATTAATATGTTTCTGACGAAAATTACACAATTTTAAAATGTGCGGTGGTTACTTGGCTCCACATATGGGAAATCTTTAATTAAGACTATTCCGCATTCATAGATATTTGTGAGTTTTGATATTTTAGTATCTTTTGAGGAAAAAGTAGCATCCTATACTGATTTTGACATTAAATTTAGAAATAAATATTCAGTGGAAGGAATTATTTACCACAGGCGTCGATTTTTAATACATGTCAAAAAATTTCGGGAGAGGTGTCAAATGACGCGTTTTAATTTCGGAAGCAATAATCCAAAGGCGGCAAAGTAATACTTTTACTCTGTCAAGATATTTTTGCAAAAAAAAAGTTTAAGACTTTCAAGTGGTTGGTGTAATTTTGGTGATATTGTTGTACAACTAAAAAGGCGTTTTCCGCTGATACAATTTTCACCAGTTGCGCAGCCGTTTGAGGAAAATTAATCGGTTTTTTGTGAATATCTATTAATAAAAGAACAGTTTCTTATTTCCAACTTCTAATTATTGAATTACAATACAGAATTCTTGAATTCAATTCTGCTGGCATTTCCTTTTGTCTTCGGGTCTATTAAATTAAACGGTTTAACGGTTATGGCCACCAAACATTTAAGGTTTGCATCATTTTGGCCGTCACATCTGTCTTAATGAAAACAAATTTTCTTTACAACATTCT
This sequence comes from Eurosta solidaginis, assembly GCA_029619165.1. Lineage (NCBI taxonomy): Eukaryota > Metazoa > Arthropoda > Insecta > Diptera > Tephritidae > Eurosta > Eurosta solidaginis. The sequence continues at coordinate 55,657 of JARSSU010022286.1, read as the reverse complement.
TACAAACTATATAAACTATCCAACATGAATACGAGTGTATGAGTGGATAGCATTGTTGCTTCCTTTGCTTTAAGGAGCCCAAATCCGCTTTATGTTGCGAGATTTAAATAATTTTTTAAGAACGAAATTAAGTAAATTTTCTTTAAATAAGTATGTTCATGTTCAATTAAAAGAATATGCACTCAATTTTAAATTGACGGCTGATAAAAAACAGGGAATTTTTACAAAACGTTTGCTAATAACTTTTAAATAGAATTGCATGATAATTATCCGCCACCGGATTATGATCAAAACGCGTTTTCAGGTACTCCTTTGACAATTTTTGTGCTATTGAAAGAGTTTTTGTCAAGTAAAAAATTACCATTTTTATACGTGGAGTCAAGTAACCACGGCTGTAAGGAACAGCATGAACTTTTAAAATTTCTAAAAAATTTCTTCATAGCGCCAATCAATACCTTTTTTTTATGCGGATACCCTGCCCATGCTTATTTTAGCTGAAAACTGTGTTTAATATGTCTATGACAGACCAAAATTTTAAATACCATTTTTAATTTAGGTAAGGTTTTAACTCAACAGCATTTTAGTCAGCGACTATGATTACGGGCCATTATTTTCACATTCACATTCCCAAGATGCCCGCGCAATTTATAGCTTTTCCAACCCAATTGTCAACGTCTCTACCCGTGACGATTTCTGCTTCCTTAGCAGCCAAGGCTCTGCCGACCCCGAATTTCGGATCTCTATACCGCAAAGGAACATCAACATCGACATCAATAGCACTCCCTGTCTGGTCATGGACTTAGCTCAAACATATATTAATTACTGTAAAAATTGTTTTCCGGCTATATGAATATTGAGGCCACTTACAAGGTAGCGAATAGGACATATCAGAAACATTGATAAAAACTAAAAACTTAAAGATTTTAAATGAAACGAGTTTTGTGAATTGCTCAGTTGTTTTAAAAATGAAAATAATGATATTTTCTATAAAAAAAAATTCAATCGGTTTATTTGCAGCCCTAAAATGATTCGAATTCAGATCTCTGTCATGTGACTCAAATACCCCCCGAACATACTGCCATACAAACATACATACATAACAGTAGAATGATTTCTGCACTTTTGTTTTACTTGTAACATATTTAGTTTCCTTACAAAATGAGTAATTGATTAGAACAATAAGTAATAATTAAGCGATCAATAATAATCTGCCATATGCAAACACGCATACATATTCTCTCATTAGGCAGGCCACTTTGCCCGCTGCAAAGAAAATTTCATTCATCATTAAAATAAAATAATTTAAAAAAAAATTGTGGTTAAACGGTTTTATTGAAAACAATATTTACATGAAGTAATAATAATACTAAAAGCTAGAAAATAATTAGGTAGGTCCTAGGCACTAGTCATCACACTCCTCATCAATCTAGGGCGTTGATCAGACAATTAAATAAAAGCGTTGGGCGCGTGAAATTTCTAAAAATGTGAGGCGTAGCATAACCTTATTAAGGTTCAGTTGGTCTTATATATGACTATCAATATTTTTTTTTCAAGTTTTTAGTCTTTATTTAATTGCCTATTATTTCTCATTCTATTTAGTTCATTTAGTGACTTATTATTACAAGAACTCTTTCCTGACAATTTGTTACAACCTAAGTCCTCAATACATAATCCTTCCAAAGACTTTACTCGACTATGCGCCACGTATGCTTGTCCCTCCTCGAACCCCAAAATATGTTGATGTCACTTCGACCAGACTGTATGTAATATTTGTTCCAAATATGAGCCAAATCGGACGTCAAATACGATTTTTTTGAATATCTCGATCCTTGCGCCACCTATGGGGGTTTTTTTTTCTTATTATTGCATCGCCATTGCGTTCTGAATTATATTCCAAGTTTCAAGCTTGTCGCTTATCGGGAAGTTACTTAAGTTTCAATTACAAAATTCGTGCCGGCCAGCCGGCCTGTCAAGTCAAGCTAAATAAAACCGTTTAAAAAACAGACAAATGATTTCCAATTTAGAATACGAGCCTGACCCGTGCACATCTTGCGCAACCAATATAAAATTCTTTTATAAAATATCAACAGAAATCAGTTGTTCTATTAACTTTCAGCTTGCGCTGTCATCTAGCGTATAATAGCAACTGCCGTCACTCAATTAAAACTTACAGCTTGCGCTGCCATCTAGCGAAGAATAGGAAGTGTGCGCTCCCAATCTATTATTTTTAACAAATTATTTTAATAAAATATAGCTAAACAAAAGCACTACGAACAAAATTGACCAAAGCTCGCTAATAGCCCGAATCTCCATCTTTACAACCAAAACTTTATTTATATATTTGGATTCCAAATAAGGGCGAAAAAGGGACCCGTACATAAAAGCAGCAATTAGAAATAATATATATGATAATTTAAGGCTATACTTTCTCAGCAAAGAAGTTGGAACTACCAAAGTTAAAATGGTATTGACGCTACTTAATGTTTGAAAAAGTAGTGTAAATATAATGTCACAAACAGAGTTTCCATTTTAGATAATGATTGATATTTGTACACGAATATAAAGGAAGTAAAACAAATATCAATATTTTACTTTTTATCAAAGGCATATTAATACAGATTTGTAAGTCCTAATGCCTTCCGTTAACTTACAGGCAGCTTATACATAATTAAAAAAAAATAAGTAAGGAAGGCTAAGTTGGCGTGTAACCGAACATTACATACTCAGCTGAGAGCTTTGGAGACAAAATAAGGGAAAATCACCATGTAGGAAAATGAACATAGGGTAACCCTGGAATGTATTTTTATGACATGTGTATTAAATGGAATGTATTAAAGAGTATTTTAAGAGGGAGTGGGCCATAGTTCTATAGGTGGACGCCTTTTCGAGATATCGCCATAAAGGTGGACCAGGGGTGACTCTAGAATGTGTTTTTACAATATGGGAATCAAATAAAAGGTGTTAATGAGTATTTTAAAAGGGAGTGGGCCTCAGTTCTATAGGTGGACGCCTTTCATCGCCATAAAGGTGGACCAGGGGTGACTCTAGAATGTGTTTGTACGTTATGGGTATCAAATGACAGGTGTTAATGAGTATTTTAAAATGGAGTGGGCCTTAGTTGTATATGTGAAGGCGTTTTCGAGATATCGAACAAAATGTGCACCAGGGTGACCCAGAATACCATCTTTCGGGTACCGCTAATTTATTTATATATGTAATACCACGAACAGGATTCCTGCCAAGATTCCAAGGGCTTTTGATTTCGCCCTGCAGAACTTTTTCATCTTATTCTACTTAATGTGGAAGGTGTCACTCCCATTTTACAAAGTTTTTTTCCAAAGTTATATTTTGCGTTAATAAGCCAATCCAATTACAATGTTTCATCCCTTTTTTCATATTTGGTATAGAATTATGGCATTTTTTCATTTTTCGAAAAAGTGGGCGTGGTCATAGTCGGATTTCGGCCATTTTTTATACCAACATAAAGTGAGTTCAGATAAATACTTGAACTAAGTTTAGTAAAAATATATCGATTTTTGCTCAAGTTATCGCATTAAGGGCCGGGGGAAGGACAGACAGTCGACTGTGTATAAAAACTGGGAGTGACTTCGACCGACTTCGCTCATTTTCACAGAAAACAGTTATCGTCATAGAATCTATGCCCCTACCAAATTTCACAAGGATTGGTTATTTTTTGTTCGACTTATGGCATTAAAAGTATTCTAGACAAATTAAAAGAAAAAGTGCGGATCCACGCCCATTTTGAAATTTTTTGTATTTTGTTGCACTATATCATTATTGGAGTTGAATGTTGACATAATTTACTTATATACTATAAAGATATTCCATTTTTTGTTATTTTTTGACTTAAAAAAATTTTTTTTAAAAAGTGGGAGTGTTCGTCATCCGAACTTGCTAATTTTTATTTAGCGCACATATAGGAATAGGAGTAATGCTCTTGATAATTTTATTATGATATCTTACACGACTGTCAAATTACGGCTTGCAAAACTTTCAAATAACCTAATTTCAAAACTTTTAAATTACCTTCTTTTAAAAGTGGGCGGTGCCACGCCCATTGTCCAACATTTTACAAATTTTTTATTCCACGTCATAAGGTCAACCCACCTACCAAGTTTCATCGCTTTATCCGTATTTGGTAATGAATTATCGCACTTTTTCGGTTATTCGAAATTTTCGATATCGAAAAAGTGGCCTTGGTTATAGTCCGATTTCGTTCATCTTAAATAGCGATCTGAGATGAGTACCCAGGAACGTACGTACCAAATTTCATCAACATGCCTCAAAACTTACTTAAGTTATCGTGTTTAGGGACGGATGGACATGGCTAAATGAATTTCTTTTTTCGCCCAGATCATTTTGATATATAGAAGTCTATATCTAACTCGATTAGTTTATGCCGTTACGGATTACCGTTATGCGAACAAAGTTAATATACTCTGTGAGCTCTGCTCAGCTGAGTATAACAAGTAGCGAGGTTTAGTTAGCTTGAGTGGGCATTTGAGTTATGCGGGTTTCCCAATCACCATAATGCAAATGTAAGAACAAATGTACCTTTAATTGATAGCCTGATTACATATATTGTGTCTTTGGAAAAATTTTGTATCGCACAAGAAGTGCAGCAGCAAAAAACAATTTGTTTGACATAGCAAAGACAAGAAGTTTAACTGATAAGCATGCAAAGATAACAAAACTCAATCAATGTTATTGTTGAGGTACAAAAATGCTTCAGATATGAATCTTTTATTTGAAACAACATGTGTTTTTATAATTATAAGCTTTTATTTAGTTTCACTTTTGTTGTCTGTAATGGAATCTTGCAAGTTAAATTTGATACACTTCCCGGTGTCCGATTGAGCTGAAATTTTGCACACATGTATAACTCCGATGACAATGCAATATTACTTTGTTAGAATTCGATAAATTAATCGATAACACAGTTATCGGTAAAGATTTGTATTTACTTTGGCATAACAGCCTAAGTCCCATACAAACCCGCCGGTACCTATCCGTGGATTGTGATATTTGGACGTGGTGAATCACGCGTGTCACGCGTGGTGAATCTCAACGCTTGCGAAAAGCGGAGACACAACCCTCTGTTGTATTTCTGTGTATAACCAACATAGCTGAATTTTTAAGGCTGTTTAACTCTGTAATCTTTTCTGTAATTTATTTTGCTTTTGGAAAAATTACGTATTTGAAAAAAACTGGCAGAAAAATATTGGCATAACAGCTTAAGTTAAATCAAGAATGGAAAAACTTGGAAAATTTGAGCAGATGTGGCAATTACGCGTGCCCGTTGAACGAAATATTGACAATCTATTGATAATCGCTAGGAAATTAGCGACATTCCATCAACTTAGCAGCACTTTAGCAATACTACTGTTATTATTTGGCCGCTCAAACACACCCATATTAATTGTGCATTAAATTTAAAATATACAACTCAAAAGCTGAACTACCAGCGCTACCGCCATCAGCTCAGTGTCATCATTGCCAGTAGCGCCAATAACACCAAACTCGTGCCTGACACACAAAAGTCGTTTCACTCAATAGCGCAAGTGAAATGTACTACGCACTCACTACTAAGTAACGTCAAATATTCGATTGGAGTCATTTCGTCAATGAGCTACCATTGAGCTGGCACCGCATTGGCGCTGGCGCCATGCAATTTACATCACTAAAATTGCACGAATGTCCAGGCTCATGACTGTTAATCCAGATGGTGAAAACGAAGACTCAAAGGAATGCAACCTTGCAAACAACAGCCGTCATTTTCAAAGTGTAAAAATTCTGTGATACAACGAACGCTAACGCCGTTAGGCTGTTATCGGTAAGTGTTGCATACTTTTCTGCGCACTTGATTTTGTTTTACAGATTTTTGGCGATGGAATTTTAGCTAAGCGAAAGTAGAATTTTATTTTAAAACAGATTTAACCCACAGATGAGAGATCTGCAATAAGTAGTTGTAAACTGAACGCGGCATAGGCAAAGTTAAGTTATTTAACACTGTTTGACATAATTTTATATGTGCTCTCTGTCAAAAATGCTTCAACTAACTTAGTCACATTTTATTTCGATTATGAATATGCCCCAATATATTCGGATTATGATATAATAAAATTAAAGAAAAAAATAAAATTAAAGAAAAAAAACTTTTTTAAAAATAAGCTTTTATTATTGGTTAATAAAATTAACTAAAAAGTAAACAATAAATTGACTCTAAAGAAATATAACACTTTATAAGTTCATTGTAAGCTTTAACGATAATTAGGCTTTTTCGTCTGCGACAAAAGAATTCTATATTGTACATAATTATATATTTTTAACATTAAAACTTTACACCTAAATTATTAAACCTTACAGTTTATATCACAGTCCTAATTGTTCTAATAAAAGCGTGTTACATTGCGATAGCAAGAAAATGAGATCCTAAATGTTCTTAATTATACCATCAAAATTCAACACGTTTTTTATTAGAACAATTAGAAATGTGATATAAACTGTAAGGTTTAATAATTTAGGTGTAAAGTTTTAATGTTAAAAATATATATTTATGTACAATATAGAATTCTTTTGTCGCAGACGAAAAAGCCTAATTATCGTTAAAGCTTACAATGAACTTATAAAGTGTTATATTTCTTTAGAGTCAATTTATTGTTTACTTTTTAGTTAAATTTATTAACCAATAATAAAAGCTTATTTTTAAAAAAGTTTTTTTTTATTTAATTTTATTTTATACTCAGTTGAGCAGAGCTCACAGAGTATATTAACTTTGATTGCATAACGGTTGGTTGTACAGGTATAAAGGAATCGAGATAGATATAGACTTCCATATATCAAAATCATCAGTATCGAAAAAAAATTTGATTGAGCCATGTCCGTCCGTCCGTCCGTTAACGATAACTTGAGTAAATTTTGAGGTATCTTGACGAAATTTGGTATGTAGGTTCCTGGGCACTCATCTCAAATCGCTATTTAAAATGAACGATATCGGACTATAACCACGCCCACTTTTTCGATATCGAAAATTTCGAAAAACCGAAAAATTCGATAATTCATTATCAAAGACGGATAAAGCGATGAAACTTGGTAGGTGAGTTGACCTTATGACGCAGAATAGAAAATTAGTAAAATTTTGGACAATGGGTGTGGCACCGCCCCGCTTTTAAAAGAAGGTAATTTAAAACTTTTGCAAACTGTCATTCCGCAGTCGTTGAAGATATCATGATGAAATTTGGCAGAAACGTTACTCCTATTACTATGTGTATGCTTAATAGAAATTAGCAAAATCGGAGAACAACCACGCCCACTTTAAAAAAAAATTTTTTTTAAAAGTCAAATTTTAACGAAAAATTTAATATCTTTACAGTATATAAGTAAATTATGTCAACATTCAACTCAGTAATGATATGGTGCAACAAAATGCAAAAATAAAAGAAAATTTCAAAATGGGCGTGGCTCCGCCCTTTCTCATTTATTTGTCTAGGATACTTTTAATGCCATAAGTGGAACAAAAATTTTACCAATCCTTGTGAAATTTGGTAGGGGCTTAAATCCTGGGACGATAACTTATTTCTGTGAAAAAGGGCGAAATCGGTTGAAGCCACGCCCAGTTTTTATACACAGTCGACCGTCTGTCGTTCCGCTCGGCCGTTAACACGATAACTTGAGCAAAAATCGATATATCTTTACTAAACTCAGTTCACGTACTTATCTGAACTCACTTTGTATTGGTATAAAAAATGGCCAAAATCCGACTATGACCACGCCCACTTTTTCGATATCGAAAATTACCAAAAACGAAAAAAATGCCATAATTGCTATACCAAATACAAAAAAGGGATGAAATATAGTAATTGGATTGGTTTATTGGCTTAAAATATAACTTTAGAAAAAAACTTTGTAAAATGAGTGTGACACCTACCATATTAAGTAGAAGAAAATGAAAAAGTTCTGCAGGGCGAAATAAAAAACCCTGGAAATCTTGGCAGGAATACTGTTCTTGGTATTATAAATATAAATAAATAAGGGGTATCCAACAGATGAAGTTCTGGGTCACCCTGGTCCACATTTTAGTCGATATCTGGAAAACGCCTTCACATATACAACTACCACCACTCCCTTTTAAAAGCCTCATTAATACCTTTAATTTGATACCCATATCGTACAAACACATTCTAGAGTCACCCCTGGTCCACCTTTATGGCGATATCTCGAAAAGGCGTCCACCTATAGAACTAAGGATCACTCCCTTTTAAAATACTCATTAACACCTTTCATTTGATACCCATATCGTACAAACACATTCTAGAGTCACCCCTGGTCCACCTTTATGGCGATATCTCGAAAAGGCGTCCACCTATAGAACTAAGTCCCACTCCCTTTTAAAATACTCATTAACACCTTTCGTTTGATACCCATATCGTACAAACGTATTCTAGAGTCACCCCTGGTCCACCTTTATGGCGATATCTCGAAAAGGCGTCCACCTATAAAACTAAGGCCCACTCCGTTTTAAAATGTTCATTAACCCTTTCATTTGATACCCATATTGTACAAACGCATTCTAGAGTCACCCCTGGTCCACATTTATGCCGATATCTCGAAAAGGCGACCATAGAACTACCACCACTCCTTTTAAAACCCTCATTAATACCTTTAATTTGATACCCATATCGTACAAACAAATTCTAGAGTCAGCCTGTCCACCTTTATGCGATATCCCTAAATGGCGTCCATCTATAGAACTATGCCCACTCCCTCATAAAATACTCTTTAATGCCTTTCATTTGATACCCATGTCATACAAACACATTCCAGGGTTACCCTCGGTTCATTTTCCTACCTGGTTATTTTCCCTTATGTTGTCACCATAGCTCTCAACTGTAATGTTCGGTTACACCCGAACTTAACCTTCTTACTTGTTTTTATTTATTTTTGTTTATGATATGTTTGTTCTAATATATTTTAGACGGTTGCGGAAAAAATATTTCCTAGCATGTTCAGAAATCGCGTTGAAATTGGTTATTTACAATTTCAAATATTTAACATGTATGTATGTATGCTAAATGCATGAAAAACTATGTCAGATCATATTTTTTAATTAAAAACATATTCATTATCACAAAAAGTATGCGTGCTGTATTAATGAAAAAGTATGAGCAATGCATTCCTACCCGAGTTGAAAAAGTTTTATGCATGCATGAAAAAGTATGTTGTATCAATGAATGTATGTTTGTAAAAATACACTTTTCAAAACTTTGTTCGCCCGTATATAATTTTGGACTCGTTGACTTTTCTTTATTGTCTTGAAAAATTTATATGTATTTACGAAAGTGCATGTACTTGAAACAATGTTTTCCCCGAAAAGAACTTCAGGATATGAAGAACTGATTAGAAATTGTGCAATTTGGAGCAATGAACTGGGAATATATTGAAGATTAACTACGACCGCCGAGCGTTGGGCTCAGGATGCTTTACTCTCGTTGAAATATTGTAGAGACAATCTTCAGGATGATGGGGTTTGACCAAACCGGCAAAAATGGTCCATATAATCCAAGTTAATGCTTTCACGTTGCCCCATCTTTCATCATATCAATGTTATTGTATTGTTATTGTTATTTTTATTGTAATTACGTATACGTATACGGACGTATGAATGTATACATGTTTTTCTAGCGATTTTGTATGCGTTCGGCATTAATACAACTATATGCATACAGAAGTAGTATAGAAGGAAAAAAGGAAAGAAGTAGTAAAAAGAAAGAAACGTGCATTTATACTGGCATGTATGTATAGCTCCGTTTCATGCCTCAAATACCGGTGTTTATGCATGCATTTACAACTGGGTTGTTTAGCAATGAAGAAATGAACAATCATTGGTTTATTTAATATGGGCTATTTCTAAAACCATATCACTTGTTATCATAACCCTTTTTCTGCCACAGAAAGTTAAGTTATCCTCCACTTAAGATATCGACGCTCTGTTTGTTTGGTCATATCACCGTTTATTTTTGATCTTTCCCGCAAATTTCTGTTACTTATCTTGCTTTTTTCCTAAAAACCACACTATTTGAGGTTTCCAATTAATGCTTTAAATTATTCATTGAGAGTCCCTTTTCTTTGCCATTTCTTTTTGTGCTTTTTTTTACATTTTTACCCAGACTGCAATCAGCGAATTGGACCGCTTAGCGTTTCAGCGTAAATTATGCGTTTTCTGTGCGTCGCCGCTCATCGACAGACAATCAGATAAAAGCAAATGCACAAATGTAAATTTCATTCAGTATAAAAGTATAAATGAACATTTCATTTTATGTTTCATATTTAGAAAGAATCAAATGAGTGACGATAGCAACAACAAATAGTAGTATGTAAATATAAATGGTTATCACTACCCTGCAGGGAAACTAATACCTAAAAACCAAAAGCTCTGGTTAAGACGATAAAGTTCCCCTTCTTAGAGGGCAGCTTAATCTTCTCCAGTACAAAATCCAACACTGAAGTAATTATTATGTTGAGGAAGTTAATATAAGCAAACAAATCGCAGCTGCTTATCTCTCAAAAGGCCAGGTCTCCTTCGAGTCTTCTTCCTTAAGCGAAGAGCTTGCGTCAAACCCACGTTTACATTGAATTGTTGTCCCAAATGAATTTGGTGTGGGGAATTCAGAGAACATGATGAGGAGTCTCAGGCTTCGGAACCCAGAATACGAGATCACTAAAAAATTCTGTTCTTGAACGCAGTCCCATGGAAAAGGGGCGAAACGTGAACAACATCTAAGTAAATGTAACTTCTCTGCCGGTATTTTTAAGCTGTGTTCAACATAAAGTCCCTCCCAAGTCCGACAGGGTTAGGTTAGGTAGAACTGGCCGGTCCATGAGGACCTCACATAGACTGAATAAGTCCGTAGTGTTACCAGAACTTTGTTTTAACGACCAAACTGAAAAACCCTATCAAAAACCAGGACCTATGTTATAAAATAACTCCGTCCTCTTGGCAAATACTAGAAGCTTCCTAGGATTTAAGCCAGTTGCTGCTTCTAGATCTGACAGCTGTATCACTCATAATAGCTGGAGTCTTAGCCTGGCAAGCGCAAGGCAAGAGCACAGAACCTGCTCGATCGTTTCCTCCTGCAGCCCGCACTTCCTACATCTGCTATCACTGATCAAGCCTAATTTAAAGGCATGGGACGCGAGAAGGCAGTGTCCAGTCAGAATATCCGTCATGAGTCTACAGTCCTCTCTTTGTAATGAGAAGCAACTTTGTTAGTGTAAGGTTGTAAGACCTGCACATAATCTTCGCCACTTTACAGCCCCGCGCTTGAACCCACGCCTTTCCTGCTTGGTCGATCATGTGCACCTCTCGCCTTCGCTTAATTTCGCCAAGTGTAATTGGGAGGTCTACGGAGCAAGGTTCAAGGGATGCGCCCTTTTTAGCTAGTCCATCCGCTTTTCATTCCCATATATTCCCATATGCCCTGGGACCCAATATAGATGTTAAAAGTTAACACGTTTGCAGCTTGGGCTATTTTCTTCAAGGGTTTCTACAGCTTTGGTTACGGCTACTATTTCCGCTTGGAAAACGATACAGTAATCCGGCAGCCTGTAGGATCTGTTTATTTCCGAATCAGCACAGTATACCGCAGAACCCTACTCCTTTCACTACTTTGGAACCATCTGTGTACAGATGTATCACCTCTTCCCGCCCATTTTAGCACCCTTGCGCCAACCGTTCACCTCTATTGTGGCCTTAAGATCGCCCTCGAAGCGCAGATAGAGAATCAGGAAGTCTGTTCATCTGTGATTGATGACGCTATACTACTATGGCCGTATGGGAGGCGCTCAAGCTGCCCCGAGGCACCGAGCCTGGTTGCAGTTGTTAACGCTATGTTCTTTGCTACCAGGTCTACAGGTGGAGTGTGCAGAATGGCATACAGTGCAGCTTTTGGGGTTGTTTTCAGGGCTCCCTTAATGCTAAGCATTGATAGTATGCATACCCCCTCTAAGTTTTTGAGGTAGGTTAATTTTTGTGTGGCTTTCCACCAAACATGAACTTCATAGTATAGGATAGGGCTTACAATCGCTGTAAAAACCCAATGAGAAAGAGAGGGTGATAAACCCCACGTACACCCCAGCATTTTTTACATGCATAAAGTGTCGTTGAAGTCTTCTTCACCCTCTCCTCCACGTCGAGCTTCCATGACAGCTTACTGTCTAGAATGATTCCTAGATACTTTGTGAAAGGTTTCTCTTGTAGGGTCACCCCTCCTAACTTAGGCCTGATCCAAAGTCCGACAAAGTTTAATGGCAATCTATTCATCATCTGTGGCAATAAAGTGCTGTCAAAAAGATTGCAGAAGCCATTCAACTTGACAAATCATCAAAACCAATAGGCCCGGGTGGGATCTTTATGCTGTTGATAAAAACACCTTAGCACGCTTTTCTTCAACTCGTCTCTGTCCACCTTCATCATCCGTAAAACTGGCAAATGGCGAGCATAGTACCACTATCAAATCCATGGAAACTAGCTAACAAAGGAGACTCATATTATCCGATATCTGTTACCAGCATGTCACATAACACCGCCACCGCGCCAAGCGCCATCAACACACAAATACTTGCAGATTGAACCAAGAACATCACCGCAGAGCAGTGGGTACTCGTAGCGCTGTACGTATCACAAGCTTTTAACAAAGTCATCACACCACGTTATTGCAAGACTTGGAAGATTCTATCCTTCCGAAAATCCGCAAAAGGTAGATCTAAATGTCAGCAGGCTTCGATCCAGTGCAGAAAAGTAACACCAACACCAAGAAGTATTTAGCACAAGGCGCCACAAAGTGTCCTATACCCAATTTTGTTTAATTAAAATGTTTAAGCTCGTTCCCTAACTGAAGGACTTAGCATACTTTCCTACGCTGATGACTATACAATATTGCCAACAGGTCCAGGCCCTTCCATTAATGAACGTTTCTGTTTATTTAAAAAACTAACTCCTTAGTCTTTCCATTTTTTTGTCTCACGTAACTTAACACTTTCACCGTTCAGGTGGTCCTCATCCTTACAACGTGAACAAAGCAAATATAGGCAATATTGGACATTCACGTCAACTGTAGATACTGGGAGTGACGTTCGATTATGAGCCTGCAGCAGTGAATTCGCCTAAAGTTCATAGCCGTCACAAAATCCCCAAGTTCTTGGTGCAAATTGAGGCAAAGGCAAAGAGACGCTCATAACGTCCTATCAAAGAATTGGCCAGCTTTGCTATGATTGTCCGATATGGTCGCCGAAACACCCCACTCATAACTGCCACGGAACGTCTTCTTATATCCACAATAAAAGAGAGAAACGAAATGCTGAGCAAACCGTTTCTCATAAATACTCGGAAATATGAATATACTAACTGCTGATATATCCGCAGGCACTTTGAAGAAGTTCGAGGCTCAAGAATTCAACAGTTTAAGCCAAAAAAAGTCCAACTCCTACCTCCTTACCCAGAATCAACCCCAACATGGATATATTGTAAGGCACATTAACCTCCGAACAAATTTTAGACCGAGCTTCTCCACATACGCTACGTATTTCCCGAATTTTTTCATCCCCACATGACACCAACCATCTTTAGAATAGAAGTGTCAAGGCAATGCCTTAAACGCCCATGTCTCTTTGGTCCAACCCTATAAAAACTGCAAGTTTTCTTGTTAGATGATATCGAAGACTATTTGTGATGATCACACGTAGGAAGGTGTGAAGCACTGTTACAAGGAGAGGAAGATTAAACTTATATAAGAGCTTCTTAATACAGTAGAACCCGTCTTGCTCAGAACTATGGGTTTTCCTTACAGGGTATACCAGCGTGCATATATTTATATATAGCTATACATATATACGCTGGTATGACTTTTATGTCTAAAAACACGAGCATGTCAAATTTAATAGGCGCACATTCTACAATAAAAATAAAAAAACTTGACTAATGCGTGGTCAAAGAAGACAAAGCAAAAATTTTTTTATGAAGAAATAAATAAACAAAAAATATGCCAGAGCTACAAGAAGTTTAAAAATAAAACACGCATTTTTCAAGTTAAATGCATAAATGCAAATATTTTTGAATGCAAAGTCTTATAGAGTTAAACTCTGCAATTGTATATTAAAATATCTGAATTTATACAAATGTTACGAGTTCTAATAAAAAATAGAGGTTGTTACTTTTATTAGCAACGTGAATGAAAAAGTGAAAGCAGGCAATTCGGTGACTAAAATGTAAGCGTTTTTTTTCCTTATTTCATTTTTTTCCTTAATTCAATATTGTTTCGCATATTTCGCTCTATAATTTGTGTACCAGAATCTTTTCCAAAATCGTGAACCTTGTAAACCACAAAAGCTTGATTTAAAATTTAGCATAGAAGGCAGCACAGGTCAAAACTGCACCTCGGAATCACAAAACTTGGCCATCCAGCAATGTATGCATGTGAGCCATGACGAAGCCAACGCAATGCAGAGAATGATAATTTCCCGTTTTTCTCCCGAAATACATTTGTTTTTTGTTAAGAGCCAAACAGAGTGACTGTATTGATGTTGTGTGCCATAGGGAGCCATTAGAGCCATTAATTTTGATTTTTACATTCCCAACCCACTAATATTTCAGCTGCCTCTTTTGGCGTTAGTCATCATTCCATTCCTTTGTAATCATATTTTAAAAAAGTTTCTTCGTAATTTTTTTTACCCTGCAATGCAGCAACAATTAAATCTTAGCAGAACAATTTTAAATTTTCAAGTGCTATTCTGATTCTAAAATTTAGAAAACGGTTTTTGCTTTGCTAAAACAAAAATATGTTTGACATTTGTTTTAGCCGTTGAATAATGTCTGGCATCTGTTTAGTTAAGCATTTGGACAAAATATGTAAAAGTAGAAAATTAGTTTCTTTTATGAGGCAATCCTTGCCATACAAACAAAAAAAAATGTCAAGTGCTTGTTCGCTTTTAAATTGAAAAATGTCCGAGTAAAAGATGAGGCAAAGTAGTTTTCGCAATTTTCGTCGCACAAACACAAATATGTAAAAATATTTACAGATATAATTACAAAAACTTAATAGTGCATAAACTATTTTAAACTCAATAGTCTGCGGTATGTACTTCTTTAGAATGGGTCTGAAATCCACTTTTTTTTTGGAGTTTTTTGTTTTTTTGAAGTACAAAAATTTGGTTCACTTTGCTTTGGGATGTGAACATTGTGAATAAATATATATATATATCAGCCGTGTTTTTTTTTACACGTAAACGTCTATACGCTTAAACTTCGTATGGACTGCTAAGCGTCAAACTTTAAATACACCCCTGAAATTGCTGCGCATAAAATGTGTACTACTAAATTTCAATAGGCATTATACTCAGATGTAACTGAAATATGTGTTTTTGTTTCACCCTCTACACTAATTCTATGTATTCTATGTGTGTCCACAATTCATCGCAACTGATTTAGCTATATGTTATATCCTATGGCCATCAGAGCGTTGTGTCTCCGCTTTTCGGTACACCCTGTGGCTGTAGCTAGTTATTTAACCACTGCCGCTAGATGGGTCTCCTAAGCATTATATAAGCGAGGATAGGGGTTTTTTTTTCACGCGCAAACGTAAATGTATACGCGTGTATAAAAAAATACGGTTATTGTTGCGAATATTAGCAACACTAACGGGTACTGTCATCTCTAAGCCGATGCTAAGAGTGACTTGTATGCACATCCATAAATCAATCATTATGTATCTACATAAATAATTCAATCATTATGTCTACACATATGTATATACACGCAGCAGAGAAGCAACGCACAAACACATGCAGATATCTTATCTGAGATATGCAAACACACGCGCATATGAGAGCTATACACGTACATATGTAGTTATAATTATAACAGATAACCAACTAGTAGATTCTAGAACAGAAGTGCCTAGAAGATGCAACGAGGAAATCAAAGAGTGGCCTCAACAGTAGAGGCGCTACAATCAGTTTGAATTAAGTACGCTATCTGTCGGGCAATAGTAGTGTTATTGTACTATATTAAAAGCCATTTTTGCATTATTAAATATTGGAGTTATTTATTCAACAGTTTAGCGATACGAACGTTAGCAGAAGGTTGCAAATAAGAGGATTTGCAGTAAATTCGTTACAATATATATATATATATATATATCAAATGAATTATCGAGTATGCGTTCAACGCAAAAAGTGTGTAACCCACAGTTTGGGTGCGTTGCGGTTCTTCTTACAACATTAGCTTTCAATACAAATGTTGAATAAGCCGTCGCCCGAGGGCTTTAAAACAGCTAGAAAATATAAAGCACCATGTCTACGCTTTCAACCTTAAATATAAGCAAACGATTCTTCATAAACTGATCGAGCACAACAAAGGACAACAAAAGACAGAACGAAACTCAAGCTGCAATCGCAACTGCAACAAACCAAAAAGAGCAACTCAACCTACCACTGAAACCAGCACTGAACTAAAAATTGGAACAAATATCGAAAAGAATTTTAAATCGAAAATTAACCCGAATCTGAAGTAAAAACCAGAAATTCACCTTAAACTGAAAATGGAACTGACCATGAAATCAAAACTATGACAGGCACTGAAACTGAAATTGGGTTTGGGCACGAAATGAAAATTGGAGCAGATACCGTCACTGAAGTCAAAACCAGAAAGGAAACTGAAAACAAAACTGGAACAAAACAAAACTGTAGCGCAGGTCGGGTTGAAATAGGGACCAGAAATATATCTGAAATTAAAATCGAGAATCAAATCGAAAATAAAACGGAAACTAAAACTGTAACCGAAGCATTAGCTGGGACCGAAACAGAAATCAAAGCCTTGTCGTAAACTTAAACCGACCGATGAACCAGAAATGAAACGAAAACTTAAAACGAAACTGACGTTTAAACGAAAAGTATGGCAGTTACCGGAACTGAAATCAAAATCAGGAATGAAACTGAAAACGACATCAGAACCAGAACTAAAATCGCAAATGACACCAAAACTTTAACACAGATTGAATTTGAAACCAGACGCAGAGATGAAGCTGAAACTGAGACTAAAATAGGTCAACCCACCTACCAAGTTTCATCGCTTTATCTGTCTTTGGTAATGAATTATCGCACTTTTTCGGTTTTTCGAAATTTTTGATATCGAAAAAGTGGTTATAGTCCGCTTTCGTTAATTTTAAATAGCAATCTTAAACGAGTGCTTAGGAACTTACATACCAAATTTCATTATGATACCTTAAAATTTACTCAACTTATCGTATTTACGGACACACGGACGGACATAGCTAAATGAATTTCTTTTTTCGCCCATCATTTTGATATATAAAAGTCTATATCTATTTCGATTAGTGTATACCATTACGGGGTACCAGCTCTGCTCAGCTGAGTACAAAAATAAAATGAAACCAAAATTGATACCAAAATTGGGCCTGACGACAATCGTGAAATCACTGAACTAAAATCGGTAGCAGAACCAAAACTGACACTGAAACGGCAACTATAATCGAATTTAAAGCTAAGACCGAAACGTGCACAAAACCAAATTTTGATTCAGAATTGGCATCCGTATTATCCTCATTTGCGGTTGATTTGTCATGTATGCGAATGGCACGCCATGAGTTTAACTGGCATTGTGAAGAGCCGTCTAAGTGTTGATGACTAACGGCCATACCAATGGTGTCGTCTGCTTGCTCAGCTGCTGATTTCGAAATAGGGTCGAACTGAAGCTTCGGAATTAGGAAATAGGACCTTACTACAGGAGGTGGGGTGTTATCACAGTATAAATAAGGTTTTTTGGAATTGGTCGGCCCCTTTTCCACTTTCTGTGAAAAAAAAACACAAAATATTAACTCGATAAATATACATCCGAGGAGATTCAGGCACTGCATTTCGTACAATTTTTGGTGTGCAGCTCTTCAATTTTTTCCGAGGACAAACAAGTTTTATGCTGATGCAGTTTTTGTGACGAAAATACACAAAGGGGGCTATGAGAGGTAGTTAGGTCTTTAAAAAAAATTGTTCTTAAGTATTTTTGATATACCGCATGCCCTTACTTGATCCTTACACCAAAGCAGCTGAGGCAGGTTTTATAAATATTTTCCACCATATTCCCCAAAATATACATATTCCTACAACTAACAGGGAAAACGCATCAAAAAATGCAAAACTGCACATAAACATCCGCATTTATTGGTCACGGCCAACAAATGTCAAATTTCGCCAAAGTAAATGGGGTGGAAAAGTAATAAAATGCGGTACTTAATACCGTTAAATAAAACGACGGTTGTTTGTCATGCAATCCAGGCATGCTTAACCAACGAACCGATATCATTTCGTTACGATAATTAACGTTAATAAACGAAACAAAGTCATTTCGTTTCGTTTATTAACGTTAAAAACGTCAAATTAACGAAATGATTTCGTTTCGTTTTCTGCCATATCAAAACGGAATCAAATCGTTTATGTTCATTATTAATTTCAAACTATGCTGGCAAAGCTGATTGATGGCGAAGTCATTAAAGGTGAAAGCAATAGCCAAGCTGATTGCAACTTTTCTCATGAATTTTGACAGTACGAACATTTCTCAGAGTGTTTTTGACATTACCACCAACGAATTACACAAAAAAATTATATGGAGTTTGTGTGTGTATGTGCGCTCGTTGTTACCACCTTACGGCTTCACCATGGCTATAGCATTGCCAGCACAATTCAAACATAAAGTATCACGTTTTTGTTAACGTTTTTAACGTTAACGAAAGCTTTTCGTTTCGGTTAAAAACGAGATACAATTTATCTTGATAATTTCTTTATCGATAATATTTCGAAGTGTTTCAACGGAAACGGTGGAAATTTTTTGATAAACGATTAGCTTAACGTTAAGGTGCATCCCTGATGCAATCAATCGAATAAAGCTAAGGATTGTTAATTATATGTGCGGAGGGTGCGTTTGCTAAACCTACTATAAATAAATATATGTAAGTTACGTAACGGCCAATCAGTCAGCTAATCATTCATTCAATTAGTTGGAGAGCACATCAATTAGTTTTGTTGCGAATAAGCTCCCGGGATTGCGTAATTGACCGCTGCTGGGGCGTGTGACTAACTTTCATATACATAAATGCACATTTGCATGTGTGTAAGTGCATTTGAAAATAATGCATTTTTAAGTCGTCGTAGAAATCCATTAAGCACAATTACGTCTAATGTCGAAAACACTCCAAGTTACCACGCTTCCTGGTTATGTTTTTCACGCTCACTTTATCCCTCTCTACTCTCCGCAGAGAATATGAAGTATTTTTTCACAGCGTTATAACGCTTGTAAAACAATAATAACAACAAAACTAGTAATTAACGTAATGCGATGTTACAGCTAGAGGTATTATGTAATATCAAGTTCAGCGACTATTGCGAAATAAATTACAGAGTTTTTTCTACGTAACTACAGCGTTTTATGGAAAACTGAACAAAAACAAATTTAATAACAAAACCACACTGTATAACATCAGTTTTGCTACAAAGTAACAATGGTTTTTTTAAACATTCTGAAAGCTGCATTCAAGGATTTTACTATAGTGCCCAAGAAATATTGGTCCTAAAAATGGGCAACATTTCCTTTTTGACTTTGAAACATTTTACAGCACGCGTCAACATGTTGCTACATGTTGAACCCACATGTTGCTAAAGATTTACTCAGTAATTTTATTTCTCAAGTAAATAACAAATTGGTGATACTCCGATGAAAAATTTATAATTTTCGGCAACATCGATATTTTATTGGCAAACTATCGGTTTTCGACGAATTTTCGGTAACAGGTCGATAACTTTTTGAAAACCAATCGATAACTTTACAATACCATATCGATGTTTTTTCGACCACATATCGATAACTATTTGATAACATATCCATAAGTTTATATAAGTTTTCCATAGGTTTTCAATAAAAATCGATTACTTTTCGATAACTGATCGATAATGAATCTGTTGTTAAGTATTATTACTAGGCCTCTATGCACTGTGACTTTATCTATATCTATTGTGCCTGACCTTTCAGCCTATTACTATGTGCGGAGGATTTTAATTTATTTAAGAACCTTTTCAAGCTTTTTACTATATATGTGACCCGGCCTATGAAAAGGTGGCTTATGACTCAAAAAAGAAATTGCGAGAAACAGCTGTTAAAGATAAACATTGCATTTCTTCAGTTTGTTAGTAGTCATAGTTTTTTTGAGTCCTAAGCAACCTATGAACCAAATATACTTTTTCGGAAAGGGGAGAAAAAATATATTTACATGTGTATCGGTGATTTACATGTACACGTCAGAATTTTTTGTTTATGTATAATTTTTTTATGTTATACTTTATATATAAACAAAAAAATCTGACGTTTCCATGAAAACCGCCGATACACGTGTATTTTTATTTTGTCCTCCCCTTTCCGAAAAGTATATTTGGTTCATAGGACCGAACTAAAGCTCATTTTTGTAACGCAGTGTAATATATCCTTAACAAGTCGATAACTTTTTGATAACGTATCGCTTACTTCTCTATAAATGAATCGATTGCCCGACAATAACAAACCGATAGCTCATCGATACATTAACAAATAGATAACATGCTGTTTCGGTTCTGGACTCGGTTTTGTCTTTTAATATTCCCTTCTTCCTCTTCCTTAGTTTTTCTTTCCTGTCCCAATCTTTATTTTCCTTGGACCAAAAGCGTCTTCTAATGCCAAAAAAGAAGTCAGCCATGCTGGGCTCTAAGTATGTTCTACGAAAATGATCTGTACTAAGTCTGATGCGGAAAATGCATTGCTATTCTATTTCGAGGAAATATTAAAACTTTGTTTCACTGTGTAATTTTAAACAATATTAAAAAAAAATAATTCAATTCACCGCTTCAGGCGCCTGAACTTCTGAGCAATTTATTCTCCCCTAAATTTTTTCCCTCTGCTTACTCTATAATTTGATTTTTATACAAATGTACATATAAAAGTTTATCAATTGTAACGTAATACAGAGGTATATATTTCATAATTCGCTAATTATAAACTTGTTCACAATTGTTTTTGCATTTCATGCCCAAGTTCAGCTCTTTTCGCTAATTACGAATTCATTTCTAGCGTTAAAAGTCACAGCTTAAAAGTTTTATACACTTTTTTGTTTCTGTTAAAAAAAATAAAATAAATGTAAGGCGCGATAACCTCCAAAGAGATCTAAGGCCGAGCTTCTCTTCCAATTTGCGTCGTGCTCCTCTTGACTTTCCCTACAAATTGGCCGGACGGGACCTACATGTTTTTATGCCGACTCCGAACGGCATCTGCGGGCAGATAAGTTTTCACTGAGAGCTTTTCATGGCAGAAATACACCCGGAGCGCTTGCCAAACACTGCCGAGGGGCGACCCGCTTAGAAAATTTTCTTCTAATTGAAAAACTGTATTTCTAAAATTTTGATGTTGCTTTGTCCGGAGTGTGAACCCAGGGCATACGGGCTTTGGTAGGCGGAGCACGCTACCATCCACACCACGGTGTTTCTGTTACTCAGCATATTTTTACCATTGCAAATAAATGCACTCGTTGTATGTGTGTGTGTGTGTGTACAACCGTTTTATAATGATGATTTGACTCAACGCGCGGGTACAAGTCTTTGTTGCCATGGCAGGAAATTTGTAGGGTTTATAAAGGATGTAGTAAGTCTCAGGCTCAACTGTTTAAGGTGTATAATCATTTATCAGAATCGATGAAAATTATTTACGAAGTCTTAGTCGCACCATAATGTACTCATAAACGAAGGTGTCCAATTCAACTAATGGATTCAACCATCAGGGTTTATTGCTTTCGGGGACAAGAATGAGTTATCGAGACTGAAAAAGAATCAGCAGAAAAGATAGCACTTTTTGGTATTAACATATAGCTAAGGGAGTTGAAAAAGAAAAACTCGAGTTTGGCGGTTATTTTGGCTAGCAAATAATTTCTAGTTTAAATTTAGTTTTTGCTTCTAATTCCTAATGGATAAGTAAATCTCAGACTAAAATAGCTACCCTGAAAGATACAATCGAAGCAAAGAAAGAGCAGTCGTAGAAAAAATGCTCAGCATCTTAAGATCCGCCAAGCAATAAGGACATACATATATCCTCGGCCACAGCCATGTAGTTATATAATGTACCTATTAATAATCAGTTCGTCCTGCATGTTTCAATTATGGCTCGTTCGAACAGGTCGCGGTTCAAAAATGTCTGTTCAGAGCTCAAATGATACGACTGATCTCCATAAACCACCGTGTGGAAGGCACTTTGATTAGAATAAGTGTGAAAGGGCTAACTAACAGTTTTGTTATTTGCCTTCACTGAGAACGCTTAAGTTTCTGCTATCTACTGCACAGTATAGCTGGGTACTCTGACCACATCACCTTGTAAAACCGAAATGAAAGCTATAATTTCCTCACTAATTGGCATCTTTGCTGAGGCCAGAATAAATAAAATATATATCTAGCGCGAGGGAACTCAACATTAAAGATACAAACTTTAGCTCAAGCAATGGTATCGTGGAGTCCTGTAATATCAAATAGACTGAGGTGTTTATGTGCAGCTCCTAGCAATCCATGTCGTCTAACTATCCCCTCCTACTTGACTAGGTATTCGAAACTTATAACGGTCACCACCTTGATGTAGTTGGAATTTTCCTGGGGGTTTCTTCGATTCTTATGTTACTGTTCTTGTTGTTGTAAAAACTTCCCGTAGGTTTAAAGAAGTTTTTAGATGTTGATGGTCATTTTGTGGAAATATGTCCGGTACGTTCCGGTAACAAGCACCATTAAGTACAAGCCTGATTATCTCGGAAACGATATCTGTATTGGTTCTTCTAGGCCATCTCGCCCCACCCCCTGGTTCCATGAGGAACTTGGATCGGCTTCTAGTGAAACAGGATTCGCCACGGGTAGATGAGGTTGACGATTGGGTTGGAGAAGCTATTAATTGCGCTGAGAATCCCTTAAAAGGGTTAGGCTTCACAGCCACTTGAACTATATGGGTATTTTATTTGCTCCTATGACAGATCTGAGATTTCATATCTTAAGGGCCGTTTTCTCGACTGACTGAAGGGGGTACGTAACTGGGAAACAATTTGTCGGCATTTCATTTTCTCAACGCTTTCTAACAATAACAGCATGGCTTATTAAGGAAACACCGCAGTCCAAAAACAAAACAAAAAACTATATGCTTTTTACGCTTATACATAATTGGATCGGTAGTCTCATACTAACATATCAGGACTTCATATCACCCACTATGTATATCCATTTTATAATGAATTTAGCCTGGAATAAAAATCTAGTTTGGTAACCCTGCATCTATCAGCTGATACAAAATATAAATATGTTAAAACGGCTTAAAGCTCTATATGGTAAATGGAAATCACAATAATTAATTTCACAACTCCAGCAAATTTTGATGATATTTTTTCCGCTATTGTGGTGCTGATCTGAAATTGCTATGAAATAAAATCTGTTTCCTAGAACAGTGATATATCGGCTACACAACTTTAACTGATGAAAATATTATCTAATTATTTCAAATAGTTATCTATCGTACATTCTTGGCTGGAATGATCCTTATACAGTTTTTATAATGAAAGAAATGCCTTACCATTTCTATGCATATTTGACTCGGATAGCAAAATTCACTTACCTGCAAAGAAAAAAGATTAAGTCAATTATTTTAAATTATTGATAAGTTATACGGCTCATCTTAAATTTATTTCAATGACAAAAATTGTTGTACTAATAAATATATTTACAGTTTACCTCACTAGATGAGTTAGAACTTGAAAACCCTGCACATATATCGATTCCCTACACTTACAGTTATATGTGTATGCATGTTTTTGCATATTTAAATTGTGTTAATGGGAAATAAACGTCATGTCGACATTAATAATTCACAAATGTAGTTACAACTCAATTTGACATTTGCATTAACAAATAAAACGCACAAATGAAAATTTGCATTATAATAAGTTTTGTTAGAAATAAACTAAATTTTTATTTAAAAAGAAAATACCACTATCACGATTGTCAAATTTATAAATCAATCAAGTTTCAGATGAAATGGGAGCAAAGACACACAATAAATTTTGTTGCTAACGAGTCAAAAATGGTACTGTGAGTAGTAAGAAACAGCTCACATGTCCTAACTATATAATACGTACATGCGAATATAGCTAATGAGATCAAAAAAAGCCACAAAATTCGATTTTTGAGCCAATATCTATAGAAAAATGCATACATATACATATTAGGGTGTGCTCTAAGCAAGCGATATTATTTTGTTCAGAATAAGACATTTTCTTTGATAAAAGGACTAACCGCAAAAGCAATAATCCGATGTTACCAAAAGTTCTTTAGAATGCATCAAAAAGCACACATTACACACAACGTTACGATTATATTGAAAACTTCACAGAATTCTGCAAATATAATAATTGTAAGGTGGCAACTCTGATGGAAAAACATTTTTATTAAAAAAAACTGTTTATTTTATTTTTTTATACATATATATATATATTTATTTTTATATGACTTGGCACATTTAATTTAATTTTGCTTTTAATTTCTAACAGGTGGCAACCTTTTCCTAACACAAAATATTTCTGTAGAAATTTGGCAGTAAACCTTCATTAAGTGCTTGTTTTTGCATATCTCGAAATTTCATTTTAACCTTAATTAGCTGGCAACCCCGCAAAAACATCCAAAGGAGCTACAACTTAGTGAAATAGCTAAGAATGTAGCTCGTTACACACACACAAACTTTTACCCAAATGCATGAATCATTTTCGGAATAGTAACGCTACAGATAATTTAGGAAAAAACTGCTATGAATTTCGTAACTTAAACATTTCAAACTTGTTGTTGGTTCGAAAAAAATTTGATCGAAAATTCGAAAACAATTTTATGATAATTTCGAATATTTTATTAGAAAAATTTCTGGATTTTTTTTAGTATGCAGTTTCGTGCCGAATCAATTTTATTCTCAAAAAATACAAGTGAAGGGTTTTTCCAAATTCGAACAGATTTTTGACAACTCGAAGGGGGTTCAGATTTTCTTCCGCACAAAAATTAAACTATGCTCCCTTCTTATGGAAGAAAATCCTAAAAAACCCTTCGGGAAAAAAGTGTCAAAAAAGTGCAAATATTTATTGGCTGCAAAACCGCATACTCAGAAAAATTCAGAAAACTCTAAATAAAACCGTCGTAATTTTCGTAAAATTTTCTCAAATTTTTCAACTTTTTTTTCGGTAAGAGCGTTTGCATAGTTTCAGTCTTAAAATTTGTGGAAGTATTTTTTTAAATTATCGAAGTAAAAAAAAATTTCATAAAAATTGCCATTGCTATTTTCGCGTCGGAGCTGTTTATAAAATATTATGAGAAATATTTTGATTCAAATACGACGCAAAATAGCTTTGGTTCGTTAAACAAGCTAGGCAATCATACATAAATTTTATGAAAATTCAGATATACATATGGCAACCTTAAGAAGAAATTTTCAGACATTTTTTGGAACCGTGAAATTAAAAAAAAATTATTTATAAAGAGTAAAATAAAAGCGAACTTTTTATTGAACTCGACCTTTAACTTTACTAAAAATAAAAGTTCTAAAGAACAGCACGAAGAAATTTCAATCTTCAATGTGCTAAACCAAATAATGCAAAAAAGTGACGTATACGCACCGGTGCCCGTCTATTCAGGTGGTACATATTTTTTGCGTGTAATTGATTGGCGTGCTTATTAAAATTTAAAACTTTTCTTTTCATGCAGACTTAAGTAAACAGCATACGGTCTTAGGATAGCACATCCCAATATACATACTTAGATATGTACAAGATTCACCCATCACCTAAACGCGCATTTGTTCAATTATATTTAGCACTGCCATATGACCGCCGAATCATAAAGAAAAGAGAAAAAAAACACAAATATAAAAGCCAAACACTATCTTTTAAATCTAAGATATTATGTTTGAAAATTTGCAGCTTGTAGTATATTGTACCTACATGATGTTGTTTGTGTGCTGCTGTTGTCATCTGAACATTTTCGCAATTAAACCAAAATTGGTGATTTCATTAAATTAGTGCAAAAACGCTATGCTTAATGCATTTGCGCTCATGACGCCCAACACAGAAGGTAAAAACTTAAGAGAGAAGAACTTAAGATAAACAAAACATATACTCTAGGAATTGCGTGAATGGCGTCGCTGACGCTGGCAAGATTGGCGAAAAGGTGGTGGTGGAGGCAGCGGCAGCAGTGAAACGGATGTGGCGAGGATTTTGCATTTAAAATTTGAAATTTTGCCAATTTCATTTTTTTCCTAATTCTTTAAAACTATTTATAAAAACCAAAACAAAAGTTTTGTGCTCACAAAGTTCACTGAAAACAGTTCTACAACACTTTAGGTACATATGAGCAATCAGCTGAATTTGTGTGGTGTGTGTGTGCGTGTGTGTGAATGCTGAATGGCAAAAAGTCAACATCGGAATTTTAACTTAATTTTCTGCTAGAAAAATCACATACATACGAACATAAGTTGATGACACAAATACTTGCACACCAATACAATCAAATATTAGCAGCACAAGATAACATGTACTTTCCTAAGCTAATTGACAGGAAAAGACACCTGGAGAATCTGATGGTAAAAATACATAAATTAAATGTCAGAGAGATTAAGGGCAAGTAATGCTGACTTATTAATCTACACTAAACTGCCGGAAGACTGTTTTTCTCTCCTCGTCCAGGATGGTGTGGAAATACTTGTGCAAACGGTTTTTTATGGCCCAATTGTTGTTGTGCATGACGGAGAACGCCACCATCACACCACGGCGGCCGCCAACCGATATAGACTTCAGCATTACAAAATCATCAATGCAAATGCTAGTCCTCCGCTTGTTAATACGATGACTAAAGCAAGAGCTAAAATATCACTTTCTAAAACTTATAAACAAGTTTGTATAAACTCAAAATATTTTCGAATTAAAGACTTAAGAAATGGGAATCGAATGTCGGAAATTTCTAAACTCGAATTCCGAAATTCAAATGGTGGCATTCCGGAAAATCAAAATGTAACAGACGATAATATTAAAACTTGAAACGAGCTAAGTTCGAAAATCTTTTCTGTTAAAATATTATGTCTATAATGCAAATTGTTTGCTCTGAAAATGAGCGAAATCGGTTCAGGCGTCTCGCCCATATCTGCCTGTAAAATTGACGTGACGTGAAATCTCCTGTTACCAAATAAGCCATATCAGTATTTTACTCGCAGATTACTCTTAACTTTATGCAAATAGTTGAAAATTTTTAGCAAATTTGTATTGTTTATAAAGCTTATTTTTGACATAAATGTAGTAATCGGTTGACAACCACGCCCTTTTTCATATAAAGTTATATGGAATTTTGACATATACTTAAAAGGGTCAAACTTTAATAGCACAGTACAAAATATAAAAAAACTTAAGTTATAATTTACACAGAAATTAACAATCTAATAACGAATTGAAAAAAAAGAACTTTATCTATTTTTACCGAAAATCTACAGGTGGTATATAATGTTCAGTTTCACCCGAAATTTAAATTTTTTTCACTTTCATACATGGCATTGAATAGAATTAAGACCCATTTCAAAAACAATTATTGTCCAGTTTGTTATCAGCTAAGTGGAAGACTTATTGCAAACGCTAAGTAATTTGTTTAGAAGTTTGCAGAAAAAGCTTAAGTAAAGACTAGAAAGGGAGGAGAGGAGAGGGAGGAAGTTAGTAGAATTAATCGGACATTTTGAGAATATATCTTGTGTTTACAAAAAAATAACCAATAAAGCCATTAAACTTATTATCGGCTATCAATCGATATAAAAAATTATTATCTTAGAGTTATCGATTTTTTGCAGCCCAGTCATCGGCCTCTTACTGTTTTGTTATTATTGGCGAAACAGTCTGCTATCGATTTTGTATTCAAATTTTGTCAATATATGTTTCATAAACCACACCAGATGAGTCGTCGTTAGCTTTTCCCGATTAGCACAAGCAAACTGCTAAAGAAATCCATAACTTGCCTATATAAATCGAAAATCTTTTTCGATAATAAATATATAACTTGTTTATAACATATCGATAAAGTCCCGATGAAATTTTGAAAACATTATCTATTACTGTCTATAGTAAACTCGTTAAATTTTCGTTAATACACCGAAAAATAAATAGTCCATAAAAAGTGGCATTTCGATAAAATATAGTTAACTTTTTGATACAAAATTGATAAATTATCGACACATTTACGTTCATGCATCAAACTTTCAACTTAAAATTCATCGAAAACAAAACCTTTAGGACTTCGAAAACAAACTGTTTATACGCCTCCCGATATCGCTGATACTCCCAGTTTTGGCTTCTTTAATGACTTCTAATCTTTCCCGTCTTTTCCTTTCATTATCATTCACATCATTATCACCCCTTATCATAAACTACTTGCCTTCGCTTTCTCCACACTATTTTCTGTTATAGTCCCTGTTCTATTCTATTTGATATTATTTTTTTTTCGCCAAATCTTTTGATTTCCCATTCCATTGCCTATTCCTTCCCATCGCAATACATATTCTATTTTACCACCTATCCGATTTTATTGTGCTGCTTGATTTAATCGTACTTGCTGCATTTTTTTCTAGGTGAGAATTTCTCATCCTCAACCTTTGCAGTCTCACACATTTAAATTTGGTTTCAACGAATCAACTAAAATAACAACTCAGTGCAAAAGTTCCATTACAATTCGATTAACCTCAGCCCCGAATGCGAAATGCAAGAATGCACATGCATTGGCGCTCAATTTACTCGTTTTCAGCAAAGCTAAAAAGTTGGCAAAGAATGCAATTATAAAGATAAAACCATCAATGTAAACGAAAATGCAACGACCATACGTGCCCAGTAGAGCCTAGAGGGGGTCATATAGATATATATACAAAAATAAAGTAATTACTTGGCGCGATTTATCCCCGAGGAGATTTGGACCGAGCTTCTTTTCCAATTTGCGTAATGCTCCTTTTTAATCTTCTCATACATTGGCGGTGCGGAACTTACATGTTTATGCGAAGGGCGAATCTGCTTTGAAAAACTTTCTTCTAATTTAAAAAACTTGATTCTTAAATGATGCTTCTGTGCCCGGGGCGTGGAACCACGATCTTCGGTTTGGTAGGCAGAGCACGCTACCACCACACCTCGGCGGCCCTAACTACTTTTAACATAAAATTCGCTTTCATTCATTGTACTTATTGTCTTATATTTCGCATGGGGTAGCTATTTTTTGCAGTAAATTTGCATCTGCGTTTTTTTCATTTATCTGCCACATTGCATGCATTGTTGATGAGTATGCAACCGCGGCAAGACTAATTGAATTGCAAACACTTTGCCAACTGTGTTCTCACATACGCAAGAAGACAATTCGCAAAACAGCAAACAATAAACCTGAAAAACATATAGATTTTGGATGCACATAGAAAATCTTCATTAATCCCTGTACTAGGAGGAACTATATAACAAAAACGCATTTCGGCAGTTTTTGTCAAAATTGGTCCATATAAATACGAATTCAATGAGAGCAAAGAAATCGAGTTGACTGCGTAAAAACTAAACCGATTTCCAATTTTTGGTCTGCGTGACATATTAGCTTGATGTTTGAATACATGTTGTACGTTGTCGCAACGCGTACTTATTTCTGTTCGGGCAAAAAAAGTCGTATATGTTCGTGCGAAACGCAAACGAAATGCGTTTTTTAGGTCGACCTGTAAGCAGGTCGTACAACAAGTAGTAAGGAGGAATTCTTACTCCATTACGTAAACGTATCGATTATACTATGGAGAGTTAGCCTAAGAAAGACTTCGTGGCGGTTTTCGTTATAATTACGCAATTAACAAACGAATGCTGTTACAACAACTTCCAAAACGTAACCACCAGATTACAAAAGTTACACACCCAAATGTATGCTGGAACGAAGGCAACAGTAATTCTTAGTGAATACAAGGCGAAAGGGTACGCTGATCATCACAAAAGTATGCAAGAATGTAATACGCTCGTAATCCGGAAACGAGTAGAGACATAATAGATGTGTTTTTTTTACACGTATATACGCCTACGTTTGCACGTATGAAAAAAGGCTTATCCTCACTTAGATAATGGTTAGGAGACCCATCCAGGGGCAACTAGCTACATAACATGTTGTACCGAAAAGCGGAGACACAAACCTCCGTTGTATGTCTGTGTATAACCCATAGCTGAATCGGTTACGATGCATAGCAGACACACACCATTTGTAGAGGTGAAATATAGACACATATTTCAGTTACATTTGAGTATAACGCGTATTGAAATTTAGGAGTACTAATTTTATGCGCAACCAATTTCAGAAGAGTAGATAAGTCTAAGCGTAAACGTAGATAGATCTAAAAAAACACAGCTAATGTGTGTTAAATTTCATAAAAAGGTTGCTGTTGAGATTGATTTAAAATGTGGTTAGTGAGGTACGTTGAGTTTACAATGTGAAATAGTTGAGTAGGTCGAGGCATTTCCTAATTATTTCTTAATCCCAATTTTTATACTCAGCTGAGCAGAGCTCACAGATTATATTAATTTTGTTCGCATAACGGTAATCCGTAACGGCATAAAGTAATCGAGATAGATATAGACTTCTATATATCAAAATGATATGGGCGAAAAAGGAACTTCATTTAGCCATGTACGTCCGTCCGTCCGTCCATCCGTCTGCCCGTTAACACGATAACTTGAGTAAATTTTGAGCTATCTTGATGACATTTGGTATGTAGGTTCCTGGATACTCATCTCAGATCACTATCTAAAATGAACGAAATCGGACTTTAACCACGCCCACTTTTTCGATATCGAAAATTTAGAAAACCCGAAAAAGTGCGATAATTCATTATCAAATACGGATAAAGCGATGAAACTGGTAGGTGGATTGACCTTATGACGCAGAGTAGAAAATTAGTAAAAGTTTGGACAATGGGCGTGGCACCGCCCACTTTTAAAAGAAGGTAATTTAAAAGTTTTGCAAGCTGTAATTTGGCAGTCGTTAAGATATCATGATGAAATTTGCAGAACGTTACTCCTATTACTGATATGTGTGCTAAATAAAAATTTGCAAAATCGGATGACGAACACGCCCACTTAAAAAAAAATTATTAAAATTTTAACTAAAAATTTTATATCTTTGCAGTATATAAGTAAATTATGTCAACATTCAACTCCAGTAATGATATGGTGCATCAAAATGCAAAAATAAAAGAAAATTTCAAAATGGGCGTGGCTCTGCCCTTTTCCATTTAATTTGTCTATAATACTTTTAATGCCATAAGTTGAACAAAAATTAACCAATCCTTGCGAAATTTGGTATCGGCATAGATTCTATGACGATAACTGTTTTCCGTGAAAATGGGCGAAATCGGTTGAAGCCACGCCCAGTTTTTATACACAGTCGACTGTCTGTCCTTCCGCTCGGCCGTTAACACGATAACTTGAGCAAAACTCGATATATCTTTACTAAACTTAGTTCACGTACTTATCTGAACTCACTTTATCTTGGTATAAAATATGGCGAAATCGGACTATGACCACGACCCACATTTTCGATATCGAAAATTACGAAAAATGAAAAAATGCCCTAATTCTATACCAAATATAAAATAAAATAATTTAAAAAAAATTTTTAAGTTAAACGGTTTTATTGAAAACAATACTTGCATGAAGTAATAATAATACTAAAAGCTAGAAAATAATAAGGTAAGTCCTAGGTACTACTTCATGTGTGTATTGTTTTCAATAAAACCGTTTAACTTAAAAATTTTTTTTAATTATTTTATTTTCAAGTTTTTAGTCTTTATTTAATTGCCTATTATTTCTTATTCTATTTAGTTCATTTAGTGACTCATTATTACAAGGGACTCTTTCCTGATAATTTGTCCTCAATACATAATCCTTCCAAAGACTTTACTCGACTCTGCGCCACGTATGCTTGTCCTCCTCCAACTCCAAAATATTTTGTTGTCACTTCTACCGGACTGTATGTAATATTTGTTCCAAATATGAGACAAATCGGACCACAAATACGATTTTTTTGAATATTTCGATCCTTGCGCCACCTAGCGTCGATTTTTTTCATATGTCGCTTTCTATTCATGGTATTATGTGTTCCAAATATGAGCCAAATCGGACCACAAATACAAGTTTTGTGAACATCTCGATCCTTGCGCCACCTAGAGGTCGATTTTTTTTGATAGGTCGCTTTCTATTCTTGTATGTATTATGTGTTCCAAATATGAGCCAAATCAGACCACAAATACGGTTTTTGTGAATATATCGATCCTTCCGCCAACTAGCGGCGATTTTTTTCTTATAATTGCATTGTCACCGGGATCTGAACTATGTTCCAAGTTTCAACTTTGTAGCTTATCGCGAAGTTACTTAAATTTCAATTACAAAATTCGTGCCAACCAGCTATCCAACCAACCAGCCTGTCAAGTCAAGCTAAATAAAACCGTTTAAAAAGGGAAGAAGCGTGGTAATTGGATTGGTTTATTGACGCAAAATATAACTTTAGAAAAAGACTATGTAAAATGGGTGCGACATCTACCATATTAAATAGAAGAAAATGAAAAAGTTCTGCAGGGCGAAATCAAAAGCCCTTGAAATCTTTGCAGGAGTACTGTTCGCGGTATTACATATATAAATAAATTAGCGGTACCAGACAGATGATGTTCTGTGTCACCCTGGTCCACATTCTGGTCGGTATCTCGAAAACGTCTTCACATATACAACTAAGGGCCACTCCCTTTTAAAAATCCGCATTAATACCTTTAATTTGATACCGGTAACGTACAAACGCATTCTAGAGTCACCCCTGGTCCACATTTATGCCGATATCTCGAAAAGGCGACCACCTATACAACTACCACCATTCCCTTTTAAAACCCTATTAATACCTTTAATTTGATACCTATTCGTACAAACAAATTCTAGAGTCAACCCTGGTCCACCGTTATGGCAATATCCCGAAATGGCGTCCACCTATAGAACTATGGCCCACTCCCTTTTAAAATACTCTTTAATACCTTCCATTTGATACCCAAGTCATACAAATACATTCCAGGGTTGCCCTAGGTTCATTTCCCTACATGGTGTTTTTCCCTTATTTTGTCTCCGAAGCTCTCAGCTGAGTATGTAAGGTTCGGTTACACCCGAACATAGCCTTCCTTACTTGTTTAATACAGTTATCTTTTTCCGATACAGCTTCAGACACTTTCTGCTGACTATTCTGTTTAAGATAATATCGCCGTTTCCACAATCAAGTATGGTGCTTGCGAATTGTAATACAATTTCTGATTTAAGCTAACACTTTTTGCTAGATATCCAGTTATATGTTATAGCATTACAAGATCTAAGACTCGTTTTAGGCGATCCAAACCCACGGTCATTATATAATATTTAACAAACGTTTAGTGCCTTTCAGAATAAAATTAAAAATATACTTCAAACTCTTTGGCTGGTGTAAGTTTAATACTCAATCTACAGTGATAAGCAAACAAAAACGTCGATTAAACTTAGGAATAGAAGAAGCTTGACAATTGTTTATTTGCAGCTCAGCAAATCCCCATACTCTCCAAATTTTAATTGTTATTTCCATTTCCACTCTTATTCTTACTCCGCTTGCTATTCCTTTAACAACTCCAAATACATATTGTAACCAATTTAGTGCAATTCCTCTTATTTGTGACCTTCTGCTAACGTTCGAATCACTAAACTGTTGAATAAATAACTCCACTATTCAATAATGCAAAGTGGCCTTTATTAAATTACGTCACAATAACACTACTATTGCTCGCCAGATAGCGTCTCAAATCAAACTGATTGTCGTGCCTCTACTGTTGCTGTCTTTTATACTGTCTAGTTTCCTCGTTGCATACTTCTAGGCTTTTCTATTCTAGAATTTACTAGTTAGTTATCAGCTTCAAAATCACGAGCCACCACTACGTTTATAGCTCTCATATGTGCGTGTATACGTGAGTAATACTTCTTTTCGTGAGCATCTCAGATGAGATATATGCATGTGTTTGTGCGTCTCTTCTCCGCTGCTCGTATGGACATATGGGTAGACATAATGATTGATTTAATGATGTGTATACAAGTCACTGTTTAGCATCGGCTTAGAGGTGACAGTATCCCTTAGTGTTGCTAGTACTCGTTACAATATTTTCGAAAATACTCACCGTATCAAAACTATGAATCTAAAGGATATGAATACGGTGTTATAGCAAATTGAAACCTAATATCAGGACTATTCAAAAAATTTTATATTGAAGTACAAATCACATATGTACATATACAAAACTATATATACACTGAAATTTTTTTACTTGAAAAGAATAAAAAATTATTCTAAATGTTTTAAGAATTTTGAATTTTGAATTTTTGAAATGAATAAATTTGAATTACAATTACAAATTTCTGTGATACAATATTTTTTGTTGTCAGTTTGTTAATGTAAATTTGAGACTCACACCGAAGTGCCTTGGCTTCATATGGAAGTGCTTTTTCTTTGCACTTTCATATGAAATTGAGGCACTTTCATATGAAGCGAATTTATATGTGAGTGCATATGGGAATGTTATGAATATTTTTTTTATATTGAAAGTGTGAATTTGTATCTGTGCCTATTCTTCAGGGCGAAACAAAAACATAAGTGCTATGAGCGTGTAGGGGTTGAGCAGCTCTGCTTAATATTATCAGGGGGCTAAGCGCCTGGCCCTTTCAAGAGCAACATACTGCCTCTGCCTCGCCAAATACTATATAGCTGCGTCAAATAGTTGCGAAATTTATTTTGCCATCTGCTTTACTTGTATGTACATTTGCAACTCTCTTATTTTTATATCAAATGAAATGTTACGTATACGCACAGGTACCCGTGTTTTTCAACTGGTACGAATATGTTTGCGTGTAATTTGTTGGTTTTTAATAAAACAGTCACCCACATATCCCAAACCTATTGGGAACTTTCTGCAAGACAATAGCAATCATATCACTTCATCAGTAAGATCACCCAAACTTCCTTGGTGTTATGCAATTTTGAATTGTGTCACTTCGCACACAGTGAAGAAATCTCATAAGAATATGCACCATGGAGTACCTCACAATTTCAGAAACAAATCTTTTTCTGCCAACCAGCAGAACATCAAATACTTTTCTGAAACTAGGAAACATTATTTTAAAGTTAATCCATCACAAGCTTAGATAGTTTCTTACATTCACCAAAGGCCAGTATTAGTATTTTTCAGTTCATTTGCTTTGATCAGCGTTAAGCGTACTTAAGAATATTTATAAGCAAATACTTCGTATATATTTTCTAAAAAAAGTACGTTAATACATACTACATACTTATAAAACATATGTACATAACGGTACTTCCGATTAGTGTCAATGAAATTAGTACAAAATTTCAAGGTGACAGTCAAATTGTCAACAGCACAATTATTTCATATTTAAAGCACTGTGAGTACATAGAAATTTAAGTGTGTATAGAAAATTTAACGTTAGAGTGCCTAGTTTTACACATTTTGTCACATCACTCAATTAAAAGTCCTTGCAGTAAAACAGCGACCAATGTAAAAGGCCAATTTTTTAAAATGCGCTACGGTTTCAGTTTCAGTAAGTTTTCAAATTAAGGGTTCCCTAAAATAGAACATACTGCATAAACAACAAATTGTAATAGAAAATTAGCCAGCCTAATGTACATTCATAATTGTGGGTGCTTTCTATGTAGTAGTGTACATAAATAAACACGTCAGAAGAACATAACTCAATTATTTAGATTAATATCTGCAAATATATTTTCCGTGGCCCAAACTAAAATTAAAAAGAAATAAACTAAAAATATTTGCATGGCAAAAGAAAACCAATTTAAATTGAATAGTTAGAGTGATGTAAACTTACAACAAATATATGCATTTATTTGATTAGGGTATATTCCTCTAAAATATTATATTCTTTTTTATATACACTGAAGTTGTTTATTATTATTATTTATTGTTAAAAATTTAAAATCCTACTATATATAAGCAAGTTATTTTCTTAAAAAAACCAAGCATTTGCACACAAATATATCCGTACCACCAGAAAGACGAGTACTGGTGCATATACATAAGTAACACTTTTTTGTATTTGGTATAAAAGAGTCAAATAGACATACAAGGATGCAGTAGAACTTAATATAACCGTGTAAAACATTGTATTCCTTCCAGAGGACTCGAAACAAATCCCTAGTACTTGCTGCGTTGGAAGTTTTCAAAAAGAAAAGGGAATACGAAAAAATAGAGAGGAAACCAGGGAGGTGAAAACCGCAGAAACTGTTTAAGCCAGGGTCCGTAACGGTTATGACTTTTAAAATGAAAGTCAAAAATAACGGTTAGAAGTTGACTTTTATTGTAAATGTCAAAATCAAAAGTTAAAAGTTGACTTGTAATAGCAGAGTCCAAACAAGAGGTAACTCGGGAATGAACAAACAACAGTCGGCACATATTCGAAGCATCACTTTCTCTCGCAAAACAATAAAAACAAAAACGGCTGTGCCAAATAACTTATACTTTTCATTAATAGAGCTGTTCAATAACCTGTTGAAATTTGAAAAATTTTTAAATTCTGATCAATAAGCTGCATGGGATATATGTGACCCGGTCTATGAAAAGGTGGTTTATGACTCAAATAGAATTTTTCACTTTTTTCTGGTTTCGATAGTTTTTGAGACGCTCTTTCACGTGGTGAAAACTAGAAAGTCCTAACTTGCTTAGAAGTGTACTAAAAATGTAGAGAAAGAAGAGCACAAATGAAAAACGATAAAGCCTTTGGTTCCTTCGATGCCACTTTGGTGGCTGGTGAAGCATCCTCAGATTTTTTTGATAGCATTTTTTTCGATGGCAATGCAGCCAAAATATCGGTCAGAAACTGGTTTGTGCTTTGCCTTTTGGGCATGACTGTTCATAATGCAAAAGAAAAACTACTAAGAAACTGAAGAAATGCATTGTTTATCTTTTACAGCTGTTTCTCGCAATTTCTTTTTTGAGTCATAAGCCAACTTTTCATAGGCCGGGTCACATATATGTATTATATATAAAAAACACGTGTCACACAACCGATTTTGAATTTGTTTTGCACTCCGTGTGTAGTTTGATCTAACTTGAAATATAGGACAGGTGACTGGGTGACTAGGGTCTCGAGATATAGCCCAAAACGTGGACCCGGGTACCCCTAGAGTGTGTTTGTAGAATATGGATATCAAATGAAAGCTGTTGACGAGTGCTTTAGTAGAGGGTAATTTTCATACCCCTGGGTGGCTAGGGTCTCGAGATATAGGCCAAAACGTGGACCGGGTACCCCTAGAATGTGTTTATAGAATGTGGATATCATATGAAAGCTGTTGATGAGTGCTTTATTAGAGCTAATTTTCATACCCCTGGGTGACTAGGGTCTCGAGATATATGCCAAAACGTGGAACCGGGTACCCCTACAATGTGTTTATAGAATATTGATATCAAATGAAAGCTGTTGATGAGTGCTTTAGTAGAGGGTAATTTTCATACCACTGGGTGGCTAGGGTCTCGAGATATAGGCCAAAACGTGGACTCGGGTACCCCTAGAATGTGTTTATAGAATGTGGATATCAAATGAAAGCTGTTGATGAGTGCTTTACAGAGTAATATATTATCCAGAGACGGACTGGGACTGGGATTAGGACTAGGACTGGGACTGAGACTCGGAGTGGGACTGGGACTGGGACTGGAATAAAATACATACCACCTTCTGGGACAGGCAATAAGGGATGCAGAAGAATGAGAAGAAATTGAGAAAGAGAAAGAGAGAAGGAGATTGAGAAAGGGATAGAATGAGACGAAGATGGAGATAGATGGAGCGAAAAAGACGGAGGGAGGAGTGAATAAAAGGATTAGAAAAAGTGAAGAGGGGGGAGGGCAGGGTCAGACGGAAAAAGCTTATTAAAATGTATGCAGATTGCCAAATTTAGGGCAGGACAACGTCTGCCGGGTCTTTTAGTGTATTATATATTTGAACAATCTTGACGATTTTTTCAGTCAACAATGCGTGTCATATATGTAAGTAAGCACCTGGTGAAATTTTAAGCTCAAAAATAACGAAAACACTTGTATCTGAACAATCGGTTGTATGGAATATTTACTATATATGTACATATGTTAGGGCGGGTCAAATGGTATGGGGAAAAAAACTTCCGGTTCTGAATGTATGGGTCATATTGAGTAATATTGTCCATGGGACCATAGTCCCGAAATGAATATCGGGCCTCCTAATTTTGTCAGAAAATTTTATATCCGAATCCGAATTTGACATTTATTTTCATGTATTTTATTTGTCACATCTCTTATGGCAGACATTGGGACAACAGATGATCGTGGCAATCCTGTCATCATGGATAAATCTAAAATTCCTCGAGAAAAAGTCAAATGCAGACAAGAAGTTCTTCGTAAACGGTATGATGCTTCTAATTTAATATCATTTTCATTCGACGGCAGAAAAAACGATTCTTTAACGAGAGAAAACATTAATGAGAAGTTTCACCCAAGAATGGTAAAAGTTGTTTTGAAGGAACCACATTCTGAATTGATCGTTTACACAAAAGTTGAAAATGAAAATGCTGAACACAAAGCCATCTAATTGAGCGAATTTTTAACCAACAAAGGAATTTCACTGGATGCATTAATTGGCATATGCTGTGATGGTGAGCCAACAAATACAGGCACAACAAATGGAATTTTGCGAAGATTCGAAATTCAGCTGAAGCGACCACTGCATTGGTTTGTGTGTCTTCTCCACTTTAACGAGCTTCCACTTCGACATTTGCTTGACGCTCTGGAAAAAGCATCCACCACTGGACCACGAACACAACCGGAACGTTGGGCAAACAATTGAGACTTGTGAAAATCTTTCGGTATGTAACTATTACAACTTATTTATTACCATTTTTGATCATATTCAGCTATTATGTTTCAATACTAAATGATGATATTGTATTTAATTTCCATTTTCGGGCGGTAAACGATTTTGAGAAGATCGCAATGGAAAATGTGGCTGATGAACTATCAACCGACGCAATGTACTGATGTTCAGAATGGCAAATGCAATCTCTGGTGGTGAGGTCTCGGCTGATTTGGCAAACATTAAACCAGGGCCAATTGCACATTCACCCTGGCTAACCAAGGCCAGTAAATTATTACGGTTATATGTGACAACGAATAAGCCATCTAAAAATTTGAAAATTCTGACAAACTACATAATGAATGTGTATATTTCAATGTACTTCAACATTAAGCATTATAGTTCGGTCGTGCACGGTAGTGTATTACTTTTCAAATTCATACGTTGGACACGGTATTTATAATCAAATTTGCAAGGCGTTATAAATGTCGTGATTAAAGGCAATGCATATTTTGCACATTCAGAAAATATCTTGTTAGCACGAGACAAAGCTATAAAAAAAATTATGCACTACCGAAACGATCTGGACGACCCGATGCAACTTAGAGTTTATCGAAAACCAGTTATAAACTTCAATTGCACTGACTATACGAATATGATTGATTTCAATAATGATGCTATCTTATTCGAACCACCGTTTACGCGAAGCATTCCATATGATCATTTGGAGGAATACTAAGAATACAACGATCCACCACTGCCTGATCCGAAAATTCCGTTGCACATGCAAGGAACAGAAAGACACGTTCAATTGCTGGCTAGCGTTTCTAAGCGATTTATCGAAGAGAATCGAGAAGGTGTCATGATGGCGACATTAGAGATCCGTCAGAAATATTCCAAACTTGAAATCAAGAAAGACCTGGCAAAAATAACGCCATCTCATTTATTTTTTATTACAACATTTAATTGAATTTTTCTGTTAACTGTTAAGTTGAATTTCGAACAAAAAAAATGTGAAATAAGAATAAATAAATAAAATACATGAAAATAAATGTCAAATTCGGATTCCTCGTACTCGAAAACCCACATACACATATAATACACATACATAAAAAAAAGGTTTTTTGTCTCTTTAATGCTGTTTCTAAGTCAATCTCATTCAAGTGAGAAAATTTTGATATAAAATTTTCTAACAAAATTAGGGAGGCTCGAAATTCATTTCAGACCTATGGTCCCATGGGCAATATTACTCAGTATGACCCATAGATTCAGAAACTGGATGTGCCTTTTCAACAATAAATTTGACCCAATCCTGTAAGTATCTGGTGAAATTCGAAGCTTTTAACTATTAAATTTGAGCAAAAATGGTGAAACCCCTTTATATGGTTTGTATAGGAGATACTTACATGTATGTATGCTATATTGGATCGATCACATCGATTCCTACAAATGTCTAATGGAACACCAAAATCTACCAGTTCACCAAATTTCCTCGAGATATCTCAAACCCACTAGTTAGCACTCGGCAGATTATTATCCTGATCTTTTCGGTATACTTATTGGTGGGTTGATCTTTTCTCTTAAGGACTTACAATTTCAAGAGTCGTGACAAACTTAATATACCATTTTATTTTTCATGAAAGATATAGAAATATGTGCCAATACATCGCACGTTTTATTGTAATCAGATGTAGCTTAAAATTTAAATTTGTTGTTGGTATAACGAAAAAACTAAAAAGTCAAAATTTTGAGTTTAATCAGTTTACAATAAACGTATCATATGAATGTTTTTTTACGTCGTGTTTTACTTAAAATTCTTTCATTCCTACCTACTTGCGATTATTTTCGTGACTAAGTCGCGATTGCCTTTGGGCAAATGACCCCGACTTCAGTATTATCTCACAATAATTTCGCAACTATTTCGGGATTACTTCAGTTTTTTTTCGGGAACGTTTCTAGATAGTGTTTGGTATTGCTTTAGGATAGTTTTGGGTCTATTTCGGGATCGATTTACGTGATGGCTTTCGAGATAAACTCGGGATTTTTTCCGGGATTTACTCAGAACTATTCCAGTATCCTTTTAGAATTTTTTTGGCATTAGTGCAAAAATATTTCAGGATTATTTCGGTATTTGTTTCGGGACTATGTCGATATCGGTTCTGAATTGTTTTCGTACTATGTAGGGTTCAATTCATGACCATTATAGAACCATTCCGGGATTGTTTCGGAACTATTTCGCATCTCTTTGGGGGTCTATTTAAGACTGCTTCAGTAACCTTTCTGTATATTTTGAGGTCCGTTTTTAAATGGATTTCTGACAGCTACTGAATCAGTGCTGGATTTTTTTTCGGTATCAATTTGGGACTATTTCAGAATTACTTCCGGACCGTTTTGCAATTATCCATGCAACATTTCTTGACTATTTTGGAATCAGTTTATGTTTCGGGACCATGACTGTTAAGGGGTGTCGCTCAGTGTAAAGCTAAAATTTTTGTAATTGAGTCTATAAGTTAGTCTGAGCTTGGATTCAGTTTCACGCCCATGGCCATTACAACCTTGGGCTAACAAAGTTAGCCTCATGACGGGTATTTTGACTGTACACTGCCATTTGGCGTCACACGCCTTTAAAGTACGCTTGGTCAGTGATAGCAGATATAGGAAGTGTGGGTAGGAGGAAGAAACGATCAAGCACGTTTTGTGATCCTACCCTGCGTTTGTCAGGCTAAGACTCTAACTAATAAGAGTGACACCGCTATCAGATCTAGAGGAAGAAAGTGGCATAGGTTCTAGAAAGCCTATAGTATTTGCCAAGAGGAGGGAGTTGTTTTATAATATAAGTACTGGGTTTTGATAGGGTTTTTCAGTTTGGTCGTTGAACAGATTTCTGTTAACACTATGGAATCATTCAGTCTCTTTTAGGTCATCACGGACCGGTAAGGGACTAATTCATGCGCACAGAAGGACACGCCGTTATCTGTTCACCTTATCTCGTTGACTTTAAGGTATACACAAAATCATTAACTGAAATGGAATAACTATTTATACTGCCCTATATGCGTGGCAGTCACTGTGCAGTACGTAAGTAGTTCTTTACCAAATCGAATTATCAACAACAATTCTACTGATAAGCAATGACAATTAACTTGACATTATTGAACCACATCGCAATTTGAAATGTTAAATATAAGAATTTGAGCAATTTTTGAGTCTTATCCACAAGTTTTAACCAAATATCGTTCAGCTAACAGCAAAGTTAGACCGAAAAATTACATACTTCTCTAATGGTGAACAATCTTGAAAGCAGGAATATCTAGAATTTCACAGCCAATCTCTCGTGCTCGAACCAATCGAACCAAATGGCTTTCTCTGCGTTTTTAACAACCGCACCCACCCAATATTTTATTTTCACTACCTCCCCTAACTGGTCCCTTCAGCAAAGGGGCACCCGCCAGCCATAGCGGTGATTTGTGCTATTGACATTATGTTTGCATCGGTTTTGGTTGGACGGTATGCCAGCTCTTTGCCATCGCCATCGCCACACCATTACCAACGTCAAGATGGCAGACAACTGGCTTTTAGCCAAATTTTTTATTTTTATTTTTTCAAACTATTCGATAATTTGTTGGTATAGGTAGGTACACAAGTGCATACTCACTTATGTATATATGGATGTTAAGGTGCAGTTCTCACTCCAATATTTATTCTAATGAACGAGTAGGTAAGAAAGACTTTGTGAAAATACTAAGCCGTCAAGCTCTTAACCAGGCAATCTACCAAATAAATAGCCTGCCAGCCAAGTGGCTAACGTCATGCACTGGTGAAATGTACGTGCAACTTGCGACAATGTTAAGTAAATGATGCGCAGCAATGGAAATGAAATGGAATATAAAGTCACAATAAAAGAAATACATCAGAATGTAATTGGAATGAAGTAATCATTTTGTCCATGCATATATGTTTTTATATATGAAAGCACTGCGAAAGCATTTAGCTTTCATTAGACTCTTATGAAATACTTTCTATGTCTAAATCAGGCATGCTTAACGAACGAAACGATATCATTTCGTTACGATAATCAACGTTAATAAACGAAACGAAGTCATTTCGTTTCGTTTATTAACGTTAGAACGACAAATTAACGTTAATTTGACGATCTTAACGTTAATAAACGAAACGAAGTGACTTCGTTTCGTTTATTAGCGTTGATTATCGTAACGAAATGATATCGTTTCGTTCGTTAAGCATGCCTGGTCTAAATTCTAACGAGAGTGAGCTTTGACTAGTCGTAAACATACGTAGTTATATATTTTCAAATTATTACAGCTCGATCTATTTAGTGGATTCTAGTAATGACTGTTCAGAATAAAGAGACCCTAATGCATATTAGTTAATCAAAATAAGTACGATATTCAGCAAAAAAGTCGAGAGCAACAGACACCACGATAAAATTAGCAAATCAGAAAAATTTTTTGTAATCTTTTATAAAGAAGGAAGCATCAAAACAAAGAAGAAGTGGGTTGTATTAGGAAAACAAGAAGCATCAAAAATCTACGAACGTTTGATGGTAGAACATGTTTAGTGAATTATAACAGATCATTAAAGCTACGTAAAACTGTATTTGTTATGTATGAGTTAATCGGGGATCGCCCGTATTGCTTTTTTTTAAATGTATGAAAACATTTATTTTAAGCAATTTTTAATTTTATAGTTTATTTAATAATTTGGGAAAAATTTAAACAGCGTGACATCAGGACGGACAAGACGACAGCTGTTTCGAGTATACCTTGTAAATCTCTTCAAAGCCTTTTCTCCCGGGAGTGGGATTCGAACCCGCACTTCTACGATAGTTGAAATGGTTACAAACGCATTCAGCTACGTCATGCCTTAGTTGTTGTAAAGTTTTTCCCAATTGCCTTCTTCTTTTGCATATATAATTCTTCTACACATCACATACTTCGTATGTAGTTATGTGTTGAAGTTATGCATGTTTGTAAGGCGGTTTCAGAGAAACTTTGTATTGTTGCTATTTTTGGTCTATTTATAGAACTACAACAAATTAACCAAATGTTGTATGTTATGTATGAGTTAATCGGGGATTGCCCGTATTACTTTTTTTAAATGTATGAAAACATTTATTTCAAGCAATTTTATAAATTATTTAATAATTTGGGAAAAATTTAAACAACGTGACATCAGGTGTTTGTTATCTATTACTGGTTTTTCATTAAACGAACGAGTGTACTGCCGTCCCATAACAAAAATACAGTAAAGTGAAATCGGAGAAAATTGAATTTTTATTTGGGAAATTTAAGTTTTTACAAATAAACCCCAAAACTGAAAGCTTGTTCTATCTTTTGTGTAGATTTTTAACAAGTATTTCTTTAG
Source organism: Eurosta solidaginis (assembly GCA_029619165.1). Classification (NCBI taxonomy): domain Eukaryota; kingdom Metazoa; phylum Arthropoda; class Insecta; order Diptera; family Tephritidae; genus Eurosta; species Eurosta solidaginis. The sequence continues at coordinate 11,177 of JARSSU010022286.1, read as the reverse complement.
TCAATGAGTTGGGTGTATTTACAGGAATTATTGGCGTTAAAATTCCTAAAAGGCAGTGTACTTTACTGCCTTTTTGCTATGAACGGCAGTATACCTGTGTCACCAATTTGAATAAGAAAGTATGAAAAAAGTTACTTTGTGGAAAGCTATTTGTACAAGAGGCTTTAGGACAACCTGTAATAGTGCCTGCTTCGCACTACATCTAAGAAATAAAAACAAAGAGGGTTCCAAGTAATATTTTACACCTTTCTTTAGCAGCACAGTGTGTCAGATTTATTTCGACGCAATTTAATCTCTGCGCAATTCATGAGATCTGCAGCAGGATTTTATAACAAAAAAGCTTGAACGGTTAATTAAAAAGAGGAAAAGGAAGGAAGATGATAAGTCCTTGCAAAGTGCGTTCATATCGACGTGCCATATAGAAACTAGCACTTTAATAATTTCTTACATTGATATCTTGTGTAAAAAGCTTTGAAAGTGCTAGTTTTTCTATGGTACGTCGATAAGCTAAATTTTATTTCTGTGGCCTAGTTTCAAAGGCTACTCGATTCGGATATTAAATAGGATACAACATTTATTTTACATATGAGTGCTTACTCAATTTGTACCTAACAAATGTTAGATTAAATAATGAGGAGCATCGCGACTTAAAAAATAAAATAAATGTAAGGCGCGATAACCTCCGAAGAGATCTAAGGCCGAGCTTCTCTTCCAATTTGCGTCGTGCTCCTCTTGATTTTCCCTACAAATTGGCCGGACGGGACATACATGTTTTATGCCGACTCTGAACGGCATCTTCAAGGCAGATGAGTTTTCACTGAGAGCTTTTCATGGCAGAAATACACCCGGAGCGCTTGCCAAACACTGCCGAGGGGCGACCCCGCTTAGAAAAATTTTCTTCTAATTTAAAAAATTTATTTCTAAAATTTTGATGTTGCTTTGCCCGGGGTGCGAACCCAGGGCATACGATGTGGTAGGCGGAGCACGCTACCATCACACCACGGTGGCCGCCAACGCATCACGACTTATCCTCCTCAATACTGCCGAAGTTAAGTGAAACTAAGGAATGACAAACAAACATATTGAAAAAATTTTAACTTATTTGATGATTTCTTCTTTTATTATTACCGGTTCGTTGTCAAAGCCTGCATGTAATTCACCACTGCCTAACGCTTTAGAATCAAACTGATTCGCATGCCTAGCTTGTAAGCCTCTTTCATAGTCTGGCCAGTGCTACATTCTTTACACCTTGATGACTCTGCATGTATCTATATTGTTTTCGTATCACATTCTTGACGACTCCCTAAAATTTTTGGCAATTCATCTTTACTTCATAAGCCCTCGCGTCATCGCTCTAGCGCTTATACTTGGAAAGAAAAACGTAACTCTTTAAATTGATGAACATTTCAATTTAGTAAGAACTGCTAATTTTTGTTTAAGTTTTCTTATTAATTTGAGGGAAAATGTGTCTTAAATTTTTTCAATCACACACGATAGCTCAGTGAATAATGTTGCTGTAGCGATAAGGTTGCTCCCCGAAGGCTTTGGGGAGTGTTATCGATGTGATGGTCCTTTGCCGGATACATATCCGGTACGCTCCGGTACCACAGCACCATTAAGGTGCTAGCCCGACCATCTCGGGAACGATTTATGTGGCCACATTAAACCTTCAAGCCATCCCCTCCCTCCCAGTGGCCAGAGCCTCGTCTGTTAGTGAAACAGGATTCGCCGCGGGTAGGTGAGGTTGACAATTGGGTTTGTAGAAGCTATATATTGCGCTGGCAACCTGAAGGGTTGCGCTACACACCTCTTGAATCTGGTATTTTAGTCGCCTCTTACGACAGGCATACCTACCGCGGGTATATTCTGACCCCTTACCCGCTGGGGGCAGTTGATCACCTCGTTAATTTTTTAATATGTTTTCCAAAATTTTCTGCATTTTTTAAAAGTTATTGCTAGAACCAAGGATAAAAATCGTTAAAATTTTTAAGAAAATTACTCGTCCAGATTTGGAGAAGGATTTCTATTATCATTGTTTCGTTATTTCAATAGCTATTTTCCTCGATTTAAGGAAATTTTATTTAATGTATAACATTACTGCAACTGAGTTGATCTGATCATCACTGATGTAGTGGGTTATAATAAAAAAAAACATGGTATCATTTGTGACCGGTCAACTCCTAACGTGACTCAAATTCATCGTGGTACAATTAACAATGAAATACTTGTTAACAGTCCCTGGTAGAGCGTCGATTAGAACATAGGAAGAAAGGCGTTCAGTCGACATATCCCTTAATTATTAGTGAAAACACAAATTCCCCCTCTGCTAGCACTTTTCGTCGTATACATTCAATTTTGCACTAACTTGCTCATCACCATTTGTTAGTAGTAGAACTTTGCAGTGACCTTTTTATCATTACAGAATATGACTTACACATCTTTCATTATTCTTATACCTCACAGATATCATCAGATATTATCTACATACTACAAACAGTAAATATTGAGTGATTATTGCACTAGAACTTTGCTCAAGCCTCAAGTTTAGCGCAGCACTTTAGCCCCAGACGCTTTCAAGCGATATAAACTGATAGCATAAAAAAATTTAAGAAAAATAAGCATACTGAAACACCCTCTATGTTTTGATACGTGCGCCTATACACCTCCCGAAATAACTATTATGGACAAGGGCGAATTTTAAACAGTCTTAGAAAAATAGCTCGTTTCAACCGGAAACTATGCATATTGAGAAGTATATAAAACAAGAAGAAAACAACAATATTATGAATCTAAAATAAACTATTATATTCAGTTAACGTAACTTTCTTTAAAACTTCAAAGGAAATTTCTATAAGGTACAAACAAGAAAATTTCACTTTTATTTAGTTTAACTATATTTAATACTTTGTATGACCTCCAATTTTTATAATAACGGATGCAATTCTACAGTTTACTAGAGTTTTTAGTAGAGCGAGGTCAATCTTCGCCCATTCTTCCTGAATAGCCTTTTTTAGTTGAAGCAAGGTGTCAAATTGGCGTCCATTCTTGTACACATTGTTGGAAACGATACCCCACAAATTTTCCACAGGATTTAGATCTGAACTTAATGCTGGCCAACGTAATAAAGGAATATTTTTTGAAGTAAAAAAGGATTTCGTATGGTTGGATCTATGAAACGTCCACGATTCACCATGTTTTTCCTCTGCGAAGTTCAACAATACTTCATCCAGCAGCTATACGTAACGCTCAGAGTTCATTTTATGCGAAATGAAGCAAATTGGCGTTTTACTATTAAAGCTGAAAGCAGCCCATATCATGAGGGAGCCACCTTTAAAATTACGCGAGTAGCGGGTTTGAATTGGAGCTCGAACATCGTGCCAAAACTTTTGATTGCCATCGGGACCATCCAGGTTGAACTTCTTCTCATCGCCGAATATAACGGATTGCCATTCATCATCCCAAAATTTATAAGTTTCAGCAAACTCTAATCTCTCTGCTTTATGCCGTTGCAGTAACTTAGGTTTGGCGATTCGGTTTCGGTATTTGAGGTTAGAATCCTTGCTCAAAATATGTTGTATTCTTCTCGTTGTCACATTTAGAGATAGCTCACATCTAATTTCCCTGTGACTTATATTTTTATTCACGGCAAGGCGCTTAATTTCTCGCTTAGTCCTCTCAACCAGTTTTGGTTTGGCACCTTTTCTTTTTACTGTGCAGTACTCCTTGAGATTTTTCAAAAAGTTGTGTATCACATTTTTACCTCTATTCAGTTTTGTTGCTGTTCCATGTATTGTAGTGCCCGAGTCTCTGTAAGCAAGAATGCTTGAGCGCTCTTCTGGAGAAAATTTTTTTCCTCGCGGAATTTTATAAGTTTCAGCAAACTCTAATTCTATGCTTTATGCCGTTGCAGTAACTTAGGTTTGGCGATTCGGTTTCGGTATTTGAGGTTAGAATCCTTGCTCAAAATGTGTTGTATTCTTCTCGTTGTCTCGTTGTTTTTAAAAATTTTAAAATTAATATTATTAATCTGTTTACTTTTGTGTAAATAGTTCAATTTCAAAAACCGTTGATACCGTTTTGATAATCCAAAATTAAGAACAGGCACAGTTTTTATTAACACGTGTGATGAAGCGTGCTTGTCTTCTATAACTACCTCGTTTTACTTGTTAAGACTTTGAATAGCAATTTAAAAAAATACAGTACTTTAGAAAAGGAAAACGAAAAAATACAATTTGTTGTTATATATACAGGTATAGAATAGCAATTTAGGAACAACAAAAAATGCATTTATTGGAAAGTTTGTAAACACCCGGCGGAAGAGTAACAGTCCCTTTTAGCTATTTCGCTCCCTGTAGTTTGTAATAAACCAAAATTTAAAAAAAGGCCGTTATATTAATACGTCAACACATTTGCCTACGTCAGAGCTGCAAAATCATAACCCATTGGCAACATGACGGACGTCATTTTATTGTTATTTGTTTGCATTGTGGCTTTTGTTTATTTTTTAGGCGCATTCTTTCAAAATAGATAATGGGTTATAAACATGGTTGTAACTGTGAGTATAATTCTAAAGGTAGGATTAAGTTTGCATAATGAAAATGGGAGAGAAATTCCTAAAATGAAACTCTAATATATTAAAGGTAAACGCGAAAAAGGTTGAAGAGGCATTCACAATTTTTTCAGCAAAGCAAAATAGAAACGACAACAACGATTATCTGCACGAAGTCATTGCCTGCAGAAATTTTTGCTTAGAACGTTTTTCGTGATTACCCTTCTTATATTGAAATTTCCTTTAAGAATAGCTCAAGCCTAACCTTTGGCTATTGTCAAATTGTTTTGAATGGCATGAACAACTTCAATCCCTCTGTCAACGAATGATTGAGAAAATGAAAACGGTTAATAAATAAATGTTTTTCAACACACTTATTGTATATATTCCACAGCAGCTTGACACTTCCAATCATGGTGATACATCGAATGAAGAAACATTATTTGCTTACACAACATTCTACAAAAATTTGCTGACCCACTCACCGCAAAACGAAGTGATTGACATACTTCAATGTTTTCCGCAAAATGGGAAATGTCATCATCATCACATAATATCGAGTTAACATTCAATGAAGATCTATTGCCAAACACTTTCGCTGAGTGTTTGGAAAACCAAAAAGGACCAGCTCGCTGTTATTTGCAGAAAATGATGAAACGAGCAAATGGATATTTGTACTTGTGGTGTATGAGTAAGCTTAGACCTTAACAACTTGGTTTAAAGTGAAAGGAAGTCATCAATGGATGATTGGCATAATAAGAGTTGAATTTGGTACATATGTACATTTATACTTGTATGCATTTATAGAGCCGCATCTACACCCATTTTCAGATTAAAATGAGAAACCTTCAATAAAAATCAGATTATTCAGTTTAAAATGGGAAAATTTCAATTCAAAATCAGACTTTTCAACTTAAAATGAGAAAGCTTCATTTAAAAGCGAGAATTCTCCATTTTAAAATGATTGTTCACTTGAAAATGAAAAATCGAGTGAAAATAGAAAAACTAAATTAAAAATCAGATTAGGCAATTCAAAATAAGAAACCTTCATTTTAAAATAGGAAAAATTCACTTGAATATAGGAATAGTCATTTTAAAATGAGAAAACAAGATTTAAAATTGAGAAACTTTTATTTAAAAATAAGAAAGTTTTGTTTTAAAATGAGAATATAATATCGTATGTGCTTTACTTTTAAGTAAAAACAACTATGCACAACAGCACCTCTTTAATGAAAAAGGCATGAAGTAGGCAACGAAAACTCAGAGTTACCTATGTGAAATATAACAGGAAATGAAAATAATAATATTATTAATCGAGTAAAGCAGAGCAGCAGTAATAATGCAGTTCCAGGACAATTGTGCTATTTGCGTTGAAAAAATGGATAGAAGAGCGATTTCGCGTATTCTAGCATGTAAGCACCAATTTCACGAACACTGCATCCGTTCTCTATTGAACAGGGATGACAAAATGTGCCCAATTTGTCGCCATGAAATAGACGGTATGCTCAAATGCAGACAAGCTAAAATTTTTGTATACCTATATTTATATACATATAATTTTTCAGATACCGAAGAATGTTCGAGAAAAGGGTTTATAAGAAAAACTCAAAGGAGGACCGAAACAGAGTTGTGACCACTTCTGCACGTGGTGAAACTGGGTATCTCTCGCAGCACAATTAGGTGTCTCGTACAAAACTGCTTGGGGCGGATAAAGTCTGGACGGCCCGAACATGAAACAAGAGGTGGCTGCAAACCCAAAATTCTCTCTCGGGAACAAGTCGATGTCATGGTTTCGTGGTTAGAGCAGAACTGCAGTATTACCCTTACTGCAATTCAGGCGCGAGTTTACGCTGAGTTCAACGTGTCCCTGGCTCTTTCAACGATTAGCAATTACCTTGACGGTAAATTGTACACACGAAAGAGCTGTACACACAGAGCCAATAACCATGAACAGCAACATTAATAAAGAGAAGCGTGCAGCATACGTCATTTCATTGAACGGGCATATACAAGCAGGGAAACAAATAGTTTTCATCGACGAAACGAATTTTAATTTATTTTGTCGTCATACCAGAGGTCGCTCCAAAGTAGGACACCGTGCAATTCAGCAACTTCCTGCAGCAAGAGGGCCAAATATTCATCTTGTTGGAGCTATTTCTGCATCTGGTGTTGTTGCAATGGATAGGCAGCGGGGTCCCTTTAGAAAAGAGACTTGTGCGCATGGATAGCTAATGTTTTACACATGGGATGATGGGAAAGGCAAGGCAACAACTTAGCAGACTTGGTCATAATTTGCGACAATGCTCCATGTCACTCTACAATAGAGAACGCTGTAGCTAACGATTCAGATGGACGATCACAGGTTTTTACGGCTTGGCCCTTATTCGCCCATGATGAACCCTATTGAAACCATTTGGGCTAAGATAAAAACATATGTTAAGAGTCACATGACCGTTCCCATTGCTGAAGGGCAAAATTTAGCAGAACAACGATTGCAGTACTTGGAAAATTTTGGTGGACGAAGCTAAAGTAACCATAACTGGCGGTGATTGTGCACGAGCGTTTCAACACTCATCCTCTTTCCATACAAATGCTGTAGCCTTAGAAGATATGCCTGTGGGCAATTAGTTATAATTATATTATTATAAAGATTTTTCTTATTTCAATTGGTGGATTCTCGTTTTCAAATAAAAAATTCTGTTTTTGAAATGATAGTTTCTTATTTTTAAATGAAATATTCTCGTTTTCAAGTGGCTTGTCTTATTTTCAAATAGAGGTTTCCTATTTTGAAATGAAACATTCTTATTTTGAAGTGACTATTCTGATTTTCAAATGAAAGTGTCTCATTTTAAACTGAAGTTTTCTTATTTTAAATTGACTATTCTGATTTTCAAATGAAATTTTCTCACATTAAACTGAAGCTTTCTCATTTTAATTTGTCTATTCTGATATTCAAGTGAAGTTTTCTTATTTCAAGTTGAAGTTTTCTCATTTTATTATGAAAATGGTGTAGAGATTTTTCGGAGAAAGTGAGGTGTTTCTTAAATATGAGGAGAATTGTAGTTCACTATATTCGAAGATATTTCAAGTATTTATCCAATACATGGTATAATCTATATAAAGGACATGAATAGGCGGAGGGAGGAGTATGGAAGTTGAGAAGAAGTGGGAAGGAAGTAATTCGCTATGTCTTCGAAAATATTTCAAATATAATATGAAAATGAAATGAAGGGGCAGAAGGAAGGAGTGCAAGCGGAAAGGGAAATTGCTAGGGTAGAAAGAGAAAGAGGAAGATGGAGAGCGAGATTTAAAGAAAAGGAAAGAGAAGAGAGTGCTGGAAAAAGGAAGAGGTTGAGGGAAAGGGAATTCGGAAGGGCAAAATATGAGAGTAGGGAGAGAAGGACGGAGGGCGAGAAGAAGATTAAGGGAAGGAGGAACGAAAAGGGAGTGGGATAAATCTGGAAATGTTGGACGAAAAGAAAAACGAATGGAAGATAAAGACAGGAAGAACTGAAGGGTGAGGATTAAATTAGAGGTCAGAAGGAACGATTAAAAGAAGAAAGAAAAAGAGGAAGACGAAGACCGCTGAGATTGGGGGATATGCAAATGTAGAACTAACGGAAGAGGAATGGAAAAAGAAAGACGGGGAAAATACAGTGGTGGAATGCAAAATGCGAGTGGATTACGAAAAGCGAAAGATAGAGAAGGGAAGATGAAGAGCAAACAGTTGTGGAAGAAAAAGGGATTTGAAAACTTAAAGCAGAGGAACAGTAATTGAAAAGGAGGAGAGTGAGGAAAAGGAGAAACAAGAAGATATTTAAGAGGAAAAGCGAAATAAATGAAGCGGGAGCCAGCAGCCGTAAAAGAAACCGATGGGGAAGAGGAATCAAAAGGTAGTAAGAAATACGAAAAAAGCAAATCCAAAGAACACCTCTAAAGCAGATGAATTTTTTCTGAAAAGCTATTTGATGGCAAAATGTTATTCGGAGTGTTTTTCAAACCAAACTCACCAAGTCTGGATACTGCACTGTTATATATATATATATTATGATATAAATCGCTTGATTTTAATATTTTTTGACAACGTTACCAGGGTTTCTTTAATCAATTCACATAAATTGCACCGTCCGACCCAAAAATGTCCGCTAAAAATATTGTTTTGAAAATATCAAAGACTGTTATCGCCAACGTTTTTAGCGGACATTTTTGTGTCGGACAGGGTATAAATATGAACATTTTTTTAGTAGGTCATGAAAAAAACCTTAAATATCTAAGTCGAAAAAAAATCAAAAAAATGAAATTTCGCAGGATAGAAATTATTTTTTTGGGTATGCGTAGTGGAACTTTTTTTTCTGAGCCCAAATCCTATAAAAAATCGATGACGCGATATCGGTTAACTTTCGTCCATACAAATCGACCCACCCTAGCTGTGCGTACATAAGTGAATAAATATATAAATTTTTTATCGAATATGTCGAAAAGTACATACATATACGTATTTTAATATACTTAATGTATTCATACTATTTTTCCTGTCCAATTATCTAAATACTTAGATGCCAAAATTAAAATTTTATTTTTATAAAATTTTACAATTTGAAATACTACTTGAAAATGTGCATAATAAATATCTATATCAATCTTTCACAAAAAAAGTAAAGTACTTACTTTCATAATTCCCACTGCACAACCCCTTCTGCCACAACGAAGATGCAGAGAATTTGCAAGCAAACAAAATTTGGTCGTTTTCATATCTCTACAACAACACACTTGCAATCTAACTATACAATATTTCAAGAATTTATGTACATTTTATTTCTTGCTTGGAATTCTAGTACAGCTTGCAAAGCAATAGATCTTAATATTTATTATTCTTAACAAAAATAACATTAAATGCACTTTAGCGACACATTCGGCAAACAATTATGGCAAATCGCAACTAAAATGAATGATGTGTGTTAGGGTTGTTCGAATTGGTAATGAAAAAACTTATTTTGAAAAGTTTTAATGAGTTTCGGAATAATAGAGTGGGCAGATTGATTATAAGCAATAGTAGCGATTCGTGGCTGTGACTTTCGAATCAGAGCGATTTTCATCCGTGACTGAGCAGTGATGATGATGTTAACCAATAATCGCAATCACTGGCCCAATTGTTGCTTATGACACATGAGAACTACGAGCTGCAGCGATATGAATCAATGAGCCAGTGATTTTTGCTGCATCGTAATAGCTCTACCACGAATTTGTGTGACAACAAAAGGGAATAGCACTATAGTACTAAGTCGAAAGACAAATAGCAAGTTCGTTCATTTATATTTTCGCACGAGTTGTTTCTCTGACGTGAGCTGTCATTTTATTTGTAATTGCTATTATTGGTATGCTTTACTTTGAAGCGTGGTTTAGATCATGCCAGTCTTTCGTCACTATTCAGAAAGCGAAGAAGACCTTGTGGTCAGCAAAACCAGCCAGTCACGTTGTCAGTGCGACTTATTATGATCTCTCAGTCGCAGTCCATTTCAATTATGCGGCACCGCCTGTAAAACTCTCGATTCCGCGACTAAAGCTACGTATTTGATAGTGTCGAAATGTTTTATCTAGGTCACGCGCTAATCGATATACATGATGTGGATCGAGGTTGCGAGCTATCTAAGAGGAGGTGTCATTGAGTGCAGAAGTTGTACGGTGCAATATCTCCTGTAAGACATGTGATAAGAGAGGAAAAGGTTTTCCACTGTCTTTTCTATCTTGAGTAAATATACATGTCCTGGAACTTTTAACGACAGCCACAATTTTTCATCAGGGAAAATCACTGGGCCAATTAAAATTCATTATGTGAGTCTGCTTGTTTCACATGTCAGCGAAACGTCCGATATATATCAGGCAGGGTTGATTTTGTGGATAAACTTTGAAAATTCATGTTCACCGAAAGCTGGTTTGAAGATTAAAATATGGCAGCTGTATCAGTCGATATAATAATTTACTAGTGATCTGTACCTAGGGTTAGAATCCTATAATGTGTATAAGACCCTTGCTGATTTAATGTATTTGGCGAACTGCCACTAGACAACGTTTCTCACTACACACAATGTCTATCTGACCAACAAACTATTTTTTTCCCCCTGCTACTCGGGGCTCCTTTGAGTTCCTATTCAAGAATTTTCTTTGCGAATACGAGAAACACAGCTTGGGAGGCATCTGACCGTTGAAACATATGTTGTTGGATGCAGAAGCAGTGACGCGAGGTAGTAAGTGTCGAACAAGTCTTAAGATAAATCAATCGTCGTACATTATGAAGTTTCTTGGGACCCACATATGCATACCGGCATGTATAAGAGTTCGATGCACCACCGATTTGCTGGTGAAGGAGAAAGAGAGACCCAACCACCGAGGAGCTGCTTAAAATGGCGTAAACCGTTACAGTACAGGTTCTAACAACTTAAGTGCCTCTTCTGGTTTGTTTGAAAAACCGAGTTACTTGTGGGCATGGAACCAGTCGTATAAATGTTTTCATGCCCGCTTTTACTTTTTGTATCAAATTTCCAAAAATCAAAAAGAGTACTGTAAAGTAGAATTTCAAAAGCTAAGGTAGAAAAAATGGAACGAAGAAAATCTGAATTCTAGCAATTTA
>JARSSU010022285.1:0-46762 GCA_029619165.1 Eurosta solidaginis | reverse complement strand
TACAATTGATATACGTTGACGCATTAACTTTAAAATGTAACAATTAACTTATGTCATTAATTAAATAAACACTCAAATACAAAAATGTCTAAATATCGAGTACTGTATTCCTATTTCTTATTCCTTTTTCTAGCGGCAGAAGTACCAGCGTCTAAAACTTTGGCAAGACAAATAAAACACGAATAAATAAAATTACATACATTATGTCAGATTTTTGTTTATTTTAGATGAATACCTAACAAGTTGGTGGCTCTGAATATTGAAAAAATTCTTACAAAAGTTCCATGTGAAATCTACGTTATTTTTTCATATATATACACATATATACATGTATTCGTATATGTATCCATTTTGACAAAATCAGTAATACTTTTCCAACATGCCACTATTGCAAAAAATGTTATAAAACTAGTGGTAATACGTCCAATTTCTTTCAACATCTAGAACGATCGCATACAACTGTAAATTTAGATTCACATAGCTCGCCAAACAAGATTGATTTTTATATGAAAAAAACATATGAAGATCCATCATCACGTAAAAAGGCTTTCGACAGCACCCTACTAGGGTTTAGTCACCGCAGACGTTCGACCTTTTCCCTATAGTGGATGACAAAGGGTGTTATAACTTTGTATATACCCTCGTTTCGCTGTATAAGCTACCATCGCGGACAACTTTGCAGAATGTGTTTTATGGTAGTTTCGAAGTTATGAAGACAATATTACATATATATATGTGATCCGGTCTATGAAAAGGTGGCTTATGACTCAAAAAAGAAATTGCGAGAAACAGCTGTTAACAGCTGTTTTTTTGAGTCTTAAGCCACCTTTTCATAGACCGGGTCACATATATTGTATTTACATAAATGTTTGATATATACCTGCTATTGCTTTTAAATAGAGTAAGCGTTTTTCACTATAAACAAAATTCGATATATATCGCGATATATCGATACCCTCCCTCTTAAATATCGAAAATATCGAGTAAGCCGAATATCGATACTTTTGCAGTTCTAGCTTGAAGTCCTGAAAAATGGCGAATTTTTACAATTTCTTAAATTTGGTCAACCCTACTTCATTTATTATGGGCGAAGCGTAATTTATCGTGTTATTAGTAAGTTCCACATATATTTGACTTTCGAATAAATCTAAAACAACACAAATTGGTCAAATAATAATAAAGTTATAAAATAAATTATGCCTTAAACACGGTGCCATTACTGCAAGAATGTGTATATAATGAGTATACGTAAATGAGTTTGTTTCAAATTTTTTTATTATAAATTTTTTTGAAAATACATTTTTAAAAACATATACGTATATCTTGTGAAACTTTAGCTGACACGTATATAATATGATATTATTTCCTAGGATCTAATTAAGAATGATTTAGTATGTGATTCAAATTGTTTTTTGTAATCAGTTACAACCTGTAATAAATATTGTTTTTCTTGTTCGTCATTTGTAAGTATTCTATTATATTCTTCCATAAGCTTTACTCCCCGTTCTGCTGTGTCGTTAACTACTTTTATATTTATAACAGTATCCTTAGCTTTTTTATAGGTTCCTGTATCCCCCCAGTATAGTGGATCTACCTCCAGAAATGGGATGATATCCCAATCCGACCAAAAAAATTAATTGTATTTCCTGTTACAAAATCGTGTAGTTCTTTTTCTATGAATTTATTGATTTCGCTGAGCCTTAAGTGCAACCTCTTTAAATTTTCTGTTTCCTTGTCGCAGTTGTCTATGCTTTTGATTTTTTCCACAATCTTTTTCTTCATGGTACGAGAGACGTCATCATCGAACAATACCAATGCAATACATTTTTCAGACAGGTACCATAGGTGGCTAAAAAACTTTTTTACTGCAATGTCAGATATTTTTTTATTAACATTTCTTTATTTATAAATTTCTTTAATAAAAGATAAGTCTTGAAGTGGTGCTCTATGAGGATTGGTACAGTAAAACCAAAGCTTAACATAGAATTGTTTAATAAACGCGCATATACTTAAGTATTTAAGCAATTGCTATCGAATTCTCTTCATACTCCGTTAGTTTAAACTGTTCACGAAATAAAAAGATTTTTAAGCAATACAATGGCTAAGATATCCACAGTGCATGATGAGTGGGCTTTGGTACACGAAACTGTATGCCATCACTTGCTCCTAGACATATAGACGTTAATTTCAATAATTCCCTATATTCATCTCTTACTATTTTCTTTTTCAACTATTCCTTAGAAAGTTTTTTAAAATAGTATCTTTGCTATCTCTTGAAAGTAATTTCAATTCGTTATTTTATAGCAAAGCTCTAAAACTACTTTTGTCGATGTTATTGAAATTTTCTTGAAATCGCCGAAATAACTGAACGTCCTTACTAGTATTTACTCGAAAATAACTCTCAGCAGAACTTCATAAATATGATGACGACAAGGTAGATACACAAGTTTTCGCTCAAGTTTTTTTTCTAATAACATTGCAGCTCCTTTTATAACGCCTGTGTTAACCGGTGTCGTATCAAAACAACAGGCCACAATATCATCCTTCAGATCCCATTCAAATAACAGTTCATACAACGTATCAGCTATTTCCGAGCCTGTTGCAGCATATAATTTTGGAGCTCCTATTAACTGTTCGCCATTCCTGTAAGTAACAACGACTGGAAGTCGTTTCACCTTTTCACGACCTGTTATTTCTGGAAGTGGTTTTCCATCCCAATGCAAAGTGCCGCAATTTATCTATTTAAAAAAAACCTACTATTCAAAATTGATCATTCAAGAGCAGTATAGTTTTAATAAGAAAACGTCAAAGAAATTTCTTGTAGTTGTTTGCAATTTGAAAATATATATTTTCATTTCTTTATTCATTTTTTTTTAATTTCTTTCGACATGCTTGTTGCAAGAACAAGTTGCAGTGCAGGCTTAAATTTGATGTGGCATCACGCATTTCGAAAGAAAATTTATAAAAAAATATATGTGTATACTTTTTGTTGTTATATCGGCTCACTGATTTGTAAGATCACGGGTTCAAATCGAGCTCAAGGCCTAACAATAATTTTTTACCGCTGTGATGGCTGAATGGTTATAGCAGCGGCGCCTAAACGTTGCCGATGAAGGAATTTAGCAGTTCCCGAAATGGATCTATCTATACAACGAGCTTTGGCAGTTGTCTAAAATTTTTTCTTTCTTCTATTCTAATTTAACAAGTAAGGAAGGTTAAGTTCGGGTGTACCGAAATTACATACTCAGTTGAGAGCTATGGTGACAAAATAAGGGAAAATAACCATGTAGGAAAATTAACCGAGGGTAATCCTGGAATGTGTTTGTATGACATGTGTATCAAATGAAAGGTATTAAAGAGTATTTTATGAGGGAGCTTTAGGGATATCGCCATAAAGGTGGATCAGGGTTGACTCTAGAATTTGTTTGTACGATTTGGGTATCAAATGAAAGGTGTTAATGAGTATTTTAAAAGGTAGTGTCCTAAGTTCTATAGGTGGACGCCTTTTCGAGATATCGCCATTAAGGTGGACCAGGGGTGACTCTAGAATGTGTTTGTACGATATGGGTATCAAATTAAAAGTATTAATGATGGTTTTTAAAAGGGAGTGGTGGAAGTTGTATAGGTGGTCGCCTTTTCGAGATATCGGCATAAAGGTGGACCAGGGGTGACTCTAGAATGCGTTTGTACAATATGGATATCAAACGAAAGGTGTTAATGAGTATTTTAAAAGGGCGTGGGGCTTAGTTCTATAGGTGGACGCCTTTTCGAGATATCGCCATTAAGGTGGACCAGGGGTGATCTAGAATGCGTTTGTACAATATGGATACCAAACGAAAGGTATTAATGAGTATTTTAAAAGGGCGTAGGGGCTTAGTTCTATAGGTGGACGCCTTTTCGAGATATCGCCATTAAGGTGGACCAGGGGTGACTCTAGAATGTGTTTGTACGATATGGGTATCAAATGAAAGGTGTTAATGAGTATTTTAAAAGGGAGTGGGTCTTAGTTCTATAGGTGGACGCCTTTTCGAGATATCGCCATAAAGTTGGACCAGGGGTGACTCTAGAATGTGTTTGCACGATATGGGTAGCAAATGAAAGGTGTTAGTGAGTATTTTAAAAGGGAATGGGCCTTAGTTCTATAGGTGGACGCCTTTTCGAGATATCGCCATAGAGGTGGACCAGGGGTGACTCCAGAATGTGTTTGTAGGATATGGGTATCAAATTAAAGGTATTAATGAGGGTTTTTAAAGGGAGTGGTGGTAGTTGTATAGGTGGTCGCCTTTTCGAGATATCGGCATAAAGGTGGACCAGGGGTGACTCTAGAATGCGTTTGTACAATATGGATATCAAACGAAAGGTGTTAATGAGTATTTGAAAAGGGCGTGGGGCTTAGTTCTATAGGTGGACGACTTTTTCAGGATATCGCCATAAAGGTGGACCAGGGGTGACTCTAGAATGTGTTTGTACGATATCGGTATCAAACTAAAGGTATTAATGAGGGTTTTAAAAGGGAGTGATGGTAGTTGTATAGGTGGTCGCCTTTTCGAGATATCGCCATAAAGGTGGACCAGGGGTGACTCTAGAATATGTTTGTACGATATGGGTATCAAATGAAAGGTGTTAATGAGTATTTTAAAAGGGCGTGGGGCTTAGTTCTATAGGTGGACGCCCTTTCGATATATCGCCATAAAGGTGGACCAGGGGTGACTCTAGAATGTGTTTGTACGATATGGGTATCAAATGAAAGGTGTTAATGAGTCTTTTTAAAAGGGCAGTGGTCCTTGGTTCTATAGGTGGTCGCCTTTTCGAGATATCGCCATAAAGGTGGACCAGGGGTGACTCTAGAATATGTTTGTACGATATGGGTATCAAATGAAAGGTGTTAATGAGTATTTTAAAAGGGCGTGGGTCTTAGTTCTATAGGTGGACGCCTTTTCGATATATCGCCATAAAGGTGGACCAGGGGTGACTCTGGAATGTGTTTGTACGATACGGGTATCAAATTAAAGGTATTAATGAGGGGTTTAAAGGGGAGTGGCCCTTAGTTGTATATGTGAAGGCGTTTTCGAGATATCGACCAAAATGTGGACCAGGGTGACCCAGAACATCTTCTTTCGGGTACCGCTAATTTATTTATATATGCAATACCACGAACAGTATTCCGGCCAAGATTCCAAGGGCTTTTGATTTCGCCCTGCACAACTTTTTCATTTTATTCTACTTAATATGGAAGGTGTCACACCCATTTTACAAAGTTTTTTTCTAAAGTTATATTTTGCGTCAATAAACCAATCCAAATACCATGTTTCATCCCTTTTTTCGTATTTGGTATAGAATTATGGCATTTTTTCGTTTTTGGTAATTTTCGATATCGAAAAAGTGGGCGTGGTCATAGTCGGATTTCGGCCATTTTTTATACCAAGATAAAGCGAGTTCAGATAAGTACGTGAACTGAGTTTAGTAAAGATATATCGATTTTTGCTGAAGTTATCGTGTTAACGGCCGAGCGGAAGGACAGACGGTCGACTGTGTATAAAAACTGGGCGTGGCTTCAACCGATTTCGCCCTTTTTCACAGAAATAAGTTATCGTCCCAGAATCTAAGCCCGTACCAAATTTCACAAGGATTGGTAAATTTTTGTTCGACTTATGGCATTAAAAGTATCCTAGACAAATTAAATGAAAAAGGGCGGAGCCACGCCCATTTTGAAATTTTCTTTTATTTTTGCATTTTGTTGCACCATATCATTACTGTAGTTGAATGTCGACATAATTTACTTATATGCTCTAAGGATATTAAATTTTTTGTTAAAATTTGACTTTAAAAAAAAATTTTTTTTAAAGTGGGCGTGGTCGTTTTCCGATTTTGCTAGTTTTTATTAAGCGTACATATAGTAATAGGAGTAACGTTCCTGCCAAATTTCATCATGATATCTTTAACGACTGCCAAATTACAGCTTGCAAAACTTTTAAATTACCTTCTTTTAAAAGTGGGCGGTGCCACGCCCATTGTCCAAAATTTTACTAATTTTCTATTCTGCGTCATAAGGTCAACTCACCTACCAAGTTTCATCGCTTTATCCGTCTCTGGTAATGAATTATCGCACTTTTTCGGTTTTTCGAAATTTTCGATATCGAAAAGTGGGCGTGGTTATAGTCCGATATTGTGCATTTTAAATAGCGATCTGAGATGAGTGCTCAGGAACCTACATACCAAATTTCATCAAGATACCTCAAAATTTACTCAAGTTATCGTGTTAACGGGCAGACGGACGGACGGACGGACGGACATGGCTCAATCAAATTTTTTTTCGATCCTGATGATTTTGATATATGGAAGTCTATATCTATCTCGATTCCTTTATACCTGTACAACCAACCGTTATCCAATCAAAGTTAATATACTCTGTGAGCTCTGCTCAACTGAGTATAAAAATTTTTTCAATTAAGAAAAAATTTATCATAACAATAATAATGCTAAAAATTATTGTTAGGCCTTGAGCTCGATTCGAACCGCGATATGTGTATACTTTTTTAAATAAATTAACTTAGAGTTTGGCTTCAAGGGATATATGTATTTGTATAAAAAAGTTTATTTGAGCGCTTTTTACCCGAATACCACCATTCACCGATAAACATATTTGGACAGACTTAATTTACTTTTCATATTTGTTTGTCGAAAGCAGTATATATTTTTCCTGTAACTCTCTTATTGATCGACCGATTTTGAAGATTGTGGTTATTTGGAAAAGTAAGAAAATACAGATCTTACTACGGTATGGAAAAGCAGTAAATTTTCGTAAGGTTTAGAAATATGGAAGCCTGAAACACGAAATTGTAAAAATTCGTCACCGCCGCCTCTAAATATTTTTTGATTGACCAAAAACTTTGTATATATTCGTTTTTGAGATATTCGCATATTTTAGGGGGTGAGATCAAGAATCGAATCACTTTTTTTTCCTCCATTCAACGAAGGGCCACCCTAATGTACATAGGTAGGACCCCCAGAGAAAGCGATCTGATGGGGTTAACAGAAAATATGGAATAAACTTTGACACATGCCCCAGAAGGCTTCCCAGTATGGCTCTGTCATCAGATTATCACTCACCATCACCAAGCTTTGACAAGTGTCATGAGGTGAAAAATAGGCCAATGTGTTAAATAAGTCAAGGAAAGACCGCTTAGCCTGCATGCTGAGAAAATGGAGATTCACTTTAACAGCATTTCCAGGAGCAGCGGGCAGGATGGCAGCGCAAAGAAACAGTCAGCACTACCTGTGCTAATGCTCTACCACACATTACTTTTGAAATAGCCCTACTAAAAACAGCATCATGCTGTTCGCAGTATCCGGGCAGCACAGTAGCCAACTACATATGTGTATCTGGCGTTATCTAGCAAGGACAATAAGTGCTCGCTCCATAACTTAAAGTGGAGAAATTACGAGTTGTCTATTGCGTTTGCTTTCTTGGCTACATTCGTACCATAACCTCAAATCTAAGTTCATACCATAACCTCGAATTATACAAAACTTGTGCAAAAAGTTCACTTGATGACCTTTTTTTCACAAAATTTGCTTAAATTACTTAATTCCCTCACACATTTTATTTTTTAAATTCGTTTGTTTTTTTCTTTTACTTTTGATAAAATTTTCCAATCACATCCCATAAATCTAACACCTGACAAAATATCTTCACTAAGCTTGTGCTTTTTTCAAATTTAATTAATAATTCCCAAAGACTTAAAAACTCAACAAGATGATGTGACCACCTCATTTGCAACGGTAAACTGCAAGCGTACAATCTGAAGCAAGTGACGTGCAAATGGCATAACAGATCATGGTAAATATCAAATGCGCTAACAAAGAAAATGCGCTGACTCGTCGCCTAATATGTATGTAGTAATTTTCCGAAGTGACATAGAATTGTATGTGTGTGTATTTCCGAATAGATATTGTAACGAATTTAGAGTATATTCCGTTTATTTTAAACCTTCTGCTAACGTTCGAATCGTAAACTGTTCAATAAATCTCTCCAATATTCTGTATTGTAAAAATGGTCTTTATTAGACTACTTTCACAATTATACTTCACTTCGGAACTGATAGCGTGTTTAAATCAAACTGATTACTGATTCCTCAACTTGCGCTGCTTTTATACTCTCTGTTGCCTCGTCTGCATATTGCTCCAAAGGTCTAGACATTTCAACTTCTAGAATCTCCTGCTTGGTACATGTATATTTGTAGTTTATGCGTTTTTCATAGTCATATACGTGTGTATGTGTGAGCAACTACTTCGGCTGATGACCACATGTGTGTGTGAGAGATCTCTTCGTTGCCTTGTACATAAGTGTTGCTAGCTTTAATGTATACATGTATATATGAATGGCTGCCTCATATTTTTATTGTTACATGATTATTTACTAACAGCCTAGTGATGTCAACATTCGCCACAATATGTATGTGTGTACTTATGTTTGAAGTGTGTCAGATAAAGTTGCTTGCACTTGCCATGCAGAATGATTAATGAGAAATACAAGTGGCAAGCAACTTGTGGCAGCTTCTGACCACCACATAGAGTTACTTAATGCCACTGCTGCGAGTATTCAGTACTACGGATATGTCCTAGGATGTTTACAGGCATACGATTATATTTTTCTGTTTTATTAAATGTGTCACTGATTATGAAAGCTGGCTAAGCGGTATTGTTAAAAATTCAACTCATACTTAACCAAATAAAAAATGTGATATTTAATTTTAGCCAAAAAGCAAAACTAAAGTTTGTTGACTTAAATCGAACTAGCTCTCTTTCCTTTCTATATATATTTTTCCCTGTTATTTCTTTTCCTTTACATTTTTGTTTGCTAATTTTTCTTTTATTTGTTTACTTACTTAAATGGCGCTTAATCGTTTAAACGGTTATGGCCGTCCAACAAGGCGCGCCAGTCGCTTCTTCGCTCTGCCAACTGGTCATGCCAAGGGGTTTAAATCGTTTTGCACCTGGTCCTTCCAGCGCAGTGAGGGCCGTCCTCTTCCTCTGCTTCTATAGGTGGGCTCCGATAAAAATACTTTCTTAGCCGGAGCGTCATCTTTCATTCGCATTACATGGATAACCCTGGTTGAGCAAAGCGAAATCCGGCATCACCGCCATCCAAGAAATATGTTGGACGAAGCATGGAAGGAAGAAGATCTTATTTCTTTAGTTTGAATGTTTAATGGTGTGTTAAATTCTTAGATTTAGTTTTTTTATTAATATACTTTTTTAAGTTATTTTATATTATTTTATTTTATTTTTTTATTGTATTTTATTTAATTTGTACTGTTTACTTTATGTTATTTTATGTTAATTTTCTTATTTCCCAATTTACTGTATTTTATTTTATTTTGTTTTATTTTATGTTATTTTATCTTATATTATTTAATCTAATTTTTTTTTATTATTTTATTTTTTTTCTATCTTATCTTTTTTATGTTTCATTTTTTAGTATTTTATTTTATTTGATTTCGTCTTTATTTATTTTTGTTTTTTATTTGATTTTAATTTATTTTATTTAATATGACTTAAATTTATTTTTTTCCTATTTTTTGTAATTTATGTTTGTTTGTTTAATGGTGTGTTCAATTTGTACTTATTATTTAAGAATTCATGAGCTTAACACCCCATTATTTAAGAATTCATGAGCTTAACACACCATTAAACAAACAAATATAAATATGTAAAACTGAGCCCGAGTTTACAAAGCTTCTCTTTCGCACCGAAAAAAGAAACTTTACAAAAACAAATCTACACAACACACAAATTAATATAGAGGCAGAATGCCTCAATAGAAATGAGATAAACTGAATTAAGCGAGAAACAAATACAAGCAGAAGAGCCTAGTGGTTAATGCAACTGCAGTTTCACCGTGTTATTCGCGGTTCGAATCTCGGTGAAACCTTTGATAAAATTACGAAATTGCCTGATGATGATTACATGGCGGTTCTCGAAATGGTACCATCGCAATATGCCAGTAAAGGGTTCTTTCTTTTTTTTCAATTTATCTTCGAAAAACATAATATTTGTATATTCAATTACTATAAGCCGATGTTAAGCTCATTCTTAAATAATAACTATTTTATGTAATTTAATTTTAACTTAATAATATTTTATCTTGTTTTATTTTATTTTATTTTAAATTTTTTCCTATTTTATATAATTTAATTTTAATATATTAATATTTTATTTTATTGTATTTTTATTTTTTGTATTTTATTTTATTTTATTTTATTTTAATTCATTTTATTTTATTTGTTATTATTTTAATTTTATTTTATTTAATATAATTTTTTATAATATATTTTATTTCATTTTATTCAAAATTTTTTATTTTGTTTTATTTTTTTACCCTCCAGCCAGAGATGAAGGCTGCCGGGGAAATTATTTGTTATTATGAGCTTTATTGACCCGACCTTTTATCGTCCTTCAATGAAGACAGGCCAATAGAGGATTTCATGTGTTTTCTTTTAAACCCAAATCCCATTGACCATTCTGGTACTATGTAAAAAAAGCACTTCACCAAGTATCTAGGCGTTTTGAAATACTTTATCCTGTCACTTGTCATTTGCCATTGCGGTAGAAGTATCCTACTAGTAGACCATATAGCACCATGGCCACTTTGTGACTGACTGGGAAACTCTTTCAATGCCTTTCTTAGATAACTTCATACCTTGAAGCGTTCATCTCTGCAAAACTGCAAAAAATATGCTGATGTCATTTAGAACCACCAGAAACATACAAAAATATTATATGGTCATATTTAGGTACAGGTAGGCAAAGGCAAAGTAGGACAACACATTAGAATAAATATGAAAAAAAAATAAAAATTGAATCGTAAATTTCACTGCTTCCAGGCCTGTTTTGATATCTGTAATCATAAGCAATAATCGCCTAAGTCCTATTCTTTTACAAATCACATAGGCAATTATTGCTTATGACCACACATATTTGTCCTAACTTTGTGGAGGGAGACCTTTGTCCATGCAAGCCTTTCCCTTCTTTGATGTGATCTTACATATTTTTCTTAGCGTTAGCGAGCTCGATCTAACTCTTTTTTTTTGATTACTCGATTTATCTGGGTTTTAAGTCTAACAGCTACCATAATCGTAGCCGAAACCGTAACCTAAACCATAACCGTACCTATAATCATTACCTAAGTATTGTAACGATTTTTGGGGAACTCCGTTTATTTTACACCTTCTGTGAACGTTCGAATCGCTAAATTGTCGAATAAATAACTCCAATATTCAGTAATGTAAAATGGTCTTTATTAGATTACTTTGGGAGTAGTACAATTATACTTCACTTCGCAACTGATAGCGTGTTTAAGTCAAATTGAGTACTGACTACTCAGCTTTCGCTGCTTTTATACTCTCTGTTGCCTCTTTCACCGATTTCTCCTAAGGTCTAGTAACTTTGCGAACTTCATGCTTGGTTACCAGCCATATATGTATATGTATATTTGTAGTTTATAGTCTCTCGCATAGCCATATGTGTGTGTATATGTGAGTACTACTTCGGCTGATGGTGAGTATCTCTCTGTTGCCTTATATGAACATGTGTAAGTGATGATTTATTGATTTACGTACATACAATTGGCTGCTTATGGGGCAATTACCCACCAACGTGTGCCGTACGTACGGACGTTTGTCGTACGAAACACGTTTGACCGAACCCTCAAGCCCGTAGGAATCAATGTGTGCGTCTGTGTACATGTACATAACATATTTGTGTGTGTATTGTTTACAGATAAGCACTGTTGCCATTGACCATTTTACATGCATGCTTATGCAAACATCAACTTTTTCCAATTTAATTTTTGATGTTGTAAAAGGCTGGAATTAATATTAAATAAATATAAATAGATTGCGTATTTATAATCTGCACTTTTACATAATTATTTCGAATTATTTTCACAATTTTTCAAAGTTTTTGCATGAAACTGCAAACGGTCAAAAATTAGCGCACAAAAGTTTACTAGGCAACTCTGTCTAGTGAGAGAGCGATCAGCTGACACGTTCTTACGGAAAAAATCAAAATTGTTTTGATTTCTACGTTCCGGGCTACGTACGTACGGGCGTTGTACGTCGGTGAGTTTTCGTTTACATTGCACACTCATAAGATAGGTCGTGTCAGCTGACACGTTTTTGGTACGTACGTTCGTGAGTAACTGCCGCATTAGTATCGGATTAGGGATGCTAGTATCAGTTAGTGATGTGAATATTCGTCACAGTATTATGTAACTATATCCATAACCGAAACAGTTACCTCAACCTCAACCATAACCATAACCGAAACCATAAATGTTACCATAGCCATAACCGTAACCTACACCATGACATTACGCAAAACGTAGCCGTAACCATAACCGTAACCAAAAACGTAATCATAACCAAAACTTTAATCTACACCATAACAGTAACCATAACCATGGGCTCTGTTTCTCCATTATGTATTCTATTCATTTTTCGAGTCTGTGTTCTTATTTGGTTGATGTCCCTTTTGGTCTCTTATTGCGCTCATCTGTCTCATTTACACTGTGATTAACTGTTCAAATACATTCATATCTAGTTATCTATTTCATGCTCGAGTGTAGGTTGCTCAACTAGCCGCCTGTTAGTTTTGCCAGCTCTAATGTTTGCCTTAATAAATTTGGTTGTAGCACCTACAATGGAGTGCTCTTTTATAAATTACGCATACACACATACCTGCAGGTAGTTGTTACTCATGCTCTGGCGCAAACAAATAACGGTACCTACAAATGAAGGCTTGTTTCACTTTAATTTGTGTATTATTTTTGCCATAGTTATTTCATAAGCTGAATAGTGCGCATGTAATTATGCGATGTTACATTAATTGCTTATAAAGGTACTACCCACCTAGTTAAGGAATTTATGTAAAAGTTCATTCAAAATGTGTCTCGTTTCCTTAAGAATTTATTAACAGTTATGTATATAATTAGCTTAGATGTCAAAGTATTAGTATTAAAATTAATTAATTGATGACAGCGTGTGCCAGTCTAATAGGCAACCAGCAACCTAATGGGTACAAAATTACATAACATTTTTCTTAAGACTACCTTTCTATGGGCAAGATAAGTTAGGTTAGGCTAGGTTGAACTGGCCGGTCCATGAGGACCTCACTTGGACTGAACAGAATTTTTCTCACATAGCAAACTGAAATCTAATTACTGTTTTTATGTACGGGTCCTTTTCTCGCTCTTATTTGGAATCCAAATCTATAAATAAATTTTTGGTTGTAAAGATGGAGATTCGGGCTATTAGCGAGCTTTGGGCAATTTTTGCCGTAGTGCTTTTGTTTAGCTATATTTTATTATAATAATTTGTTAAATATAATCGATTGTGAGCACACAAAGAAATCTATTTGTATATGGCACTATTGTGAATATTTGCACTGCATTACCGGCTGTTGCTATCATACGCCAGATGGCAGCGCAAGCTGTAAGCTTTAATTGATTGATAGAACAGCTGATTTCTGTTGATATTTGATAAGATACTGTTATATTGGTTGCGCAAGATGCGCATGGGTCCGGTTCGTGTTATAAAATACCCTTGGCAAATACTAAAAGCTTTCTATCACTCCTAAAAGCTGGAGTCTTAGCTTGGCGAGCGCAAGGTACAAGCACAAATTGTGTTCCATCGTTTCCTCCTCTAACCCACACTTCCTACATCTGCTATCACTAAATAAGCCTAATTTGAAAGCATAGGACGCCAGACGGCAGTATCCAGTCAGAATATCCCATAATGAGTCTACATTCCTCCCTCTAAGGTTGTAAAATCACTGAAGATCTTTAACACTTTGTAGCCCTGTGCTTCGTTCCACGCCTTTCATATAGCATTTGGGCACACTTCCGCCACCTATCCATCTCTATTGTGGGCCTAAGACATAAATAAATGCAAGGCGCGATATACCTCCGAAGAGAATTTAGGCCCAGCTTCTCTTCCAATTAACGTGCTTCTTTTTGCATTTTTCCTACATGATGGGTTTTCACTGAGAAGCTTTTCATAACATAATTACACTCGGAGTGTTTACCAAATCACTGGGTCGACCCAACTTAGAAAAACTTTTTTCTGTATGAAAAATCTTCTTTCTAAATATTATTACGCTTAAGGTCCGGTTTTTGAGTACAAGTTAAATTCAGTCAAAGTTGACTAGGATTTAAACCTACCACTTCGGCCGCTTAAGATGTTATCGAACAAAGTGGCAAGGTTAAACTCTAGTCCACTTTAACTGGAGCTTAAACTCGTACTGAAAAACCGCCCTTAGTGGAAGAAAAGTAGCTTCACGGCTTATGTCGTAAAAAAATTCAAATATTCATCGAATATTCCACAGTAGCTGATCATATTTCATCGAATATCGCTGGAAAATTGTTGTTGAAAATCAAAATCGCTTAATTTATCGATTCGTTACATAGCAATGGCAAATATCGTTAGAAAGGCTGTAACTTTTTTAATGAAATTCGCCATCGCTATGGAACGATCAGATAAATATAACGATTTTCGATTTTCAATAGCAACTTTGTATTGATATCCGTTAATTTATGATCAGCTATCATCCTTTGATAATATAAGGCGCACTAGCAGAAAAGAAAATTATGGCATAAGATGTGAAGCCACTTGAGTTCCATTTAAACTCAATGAAATTGTGACCACGTTAGCAATGTCGAACTCACTAATAACGTTGCGATTTGTCGAGCTTTTAATTATCGATTTTGTCGCTTGCCTTATCGATTGTACTATTCACTAACTTAGTTTTAACGACTCGAAATAAATGACATTTAAATTTCGTTTTAACAGTAGCAGCACAGCTTAACGAAACAGCTTAACGAAAAATAAATAAATTCCGTATACTAACTGCTTATAAAAGTCATTATTGTGCAAACTTTTGCGTATTTTAACTAAAGGTAAGTAAATGCGGTATTAATTTCTTTTTTGTTCTCTGTTCATATCGCAGTTATTCCTGTACCCCTTAATTGACCATCAAGTTGAGAAATGTGTCATGAGCCAAGTTTGTGATTAGTCGGTACAGCTTTCGAAACTTCGTTGCATTCAAGTGGAATGGGTTATCTACTTCTCTAAGAAGGTGTATGTCCACTGGCGATGGACTTAGTAATTCTTCATCTTGTGATAAACGTACGTCAAGTACTCAAATGCCACTTCATTCGTGTTTGAAAGTATTTAATTAAAGTTCCAATTTTCTTTTTTAACTAAATTGCCAGAAATATTAATTTCGTGATTTTTAATGCAGCCAGTTTACTTGCCGATTATTTAACAACACAGCTGATCGTCGATAAAGAAATATCGATACAAAATAGTTACTGAATAACGAAATCGTTATAGCGATGACAAATGTGGTTAAAAAAGTAAGTGAATTCCACTACAGTAGCCCGTTTCTGTAACCTTGAGATACGAAATATATCGCAAAATGCAACCCTGATTCTTGGTTATTGCAAGGTAGTGTTGCTGTGTGAGTGGTGAGTATGTATTTTCGATATTTCTTGCGATATTCATATCATTAGCTCCGAAGGTCCTGATAGTATACATACGTTAAAAAGAAAATTAGTGAAGTTCGTTTGTTTGTAACTGATTTGAATTTTTTGTTTTCTAATTAATTTTTTATTTTATAGAAAAAAACCAGTCATCCTTTGATAATATAAGGCGCACTAGCAGAAAAGAAAATTATGGCATAAGATGTGAAGCCACTTTAATTCCATTTAAACTCAATGAAATTGTGACCACGTTAGCAATGTCGAACTCACTAACTTATAACGATGCGATTTGTCGAGCTTTTAATTATCGATTTTGTCGCTTGCCTTATCGATTGTACTGTTTACTAACTTAGTTTTAGCGACTCGAAATAAATGACATTTAAATTTCGTTTTAACAGTAGCAGCACAGCTTAACGAAACAGCTTAACGAAAAATAAATAAATTCCGTATACTAACTGCTTATAAAAGTCATTATTGTGCAAAATTTTGCGTATTTTAACTAAAGGTAAGTAAATGCGGTATTAATTTATTTTTTTTCTCTGTTCATATCGCAGTTATTCCTGTACCCCTTAATTGACCATCAAGTTGAGAAATGTGTCATGAGCCAAGTTTGGGGTTAGTCGGTACAGCTTTCGAAACTTCGTTGCATTCAAGTGGAATCGGTTATCTACTTCTCTAAGAAGGTCTATGTCCACTGGCGATGGACTTAGTAATTCTTCATCTTGTGATAAACGTACGTCAAGTACTCAAATGCCACTTCATTCGTGTTTGAAAGTATTTAATTAAAGTTCCAATTTTCTTTTTTAACTAAATTGCCAGAAATATTAATTTCGTGATTTTTAATGCAGCCAGTTAACTTGCCGTTTATTTAACAACACAGCTGATCGTCGATAAAGCAATATCGATACAAAATAGTTACTGAATAACGAAATCGTTATAGCGATGACAAATGTGGTTAAAAAAGTTAGTGAATTCCACTACAGTAGCCCGTTTCTGTATCCTTGAGATACGAAATATATCGCAAAATGCAACCCTGATTCTTGGTTATCGCAAGGTAGTGTTGCTGTGTGAGTGGTGAGTATGTATTTTCGATATTTCTTGCGATATTCATATCATTAGCTCCGAAGGTCTAATAGTATACATACGTTAAAAAGAAAATGAGTGAAGTTCGTTTGTTTGTAACTGATTTGAATTTTTTGTTTTCTAATTAATTTTTTATTTTATAGAAAAAAACCAGAAGTGGAAAATTATAATAATGTAACGAATCTGCCGCAAATCCTCTTATTTGCAACCCTCTGCTAAGTTCGTATCGCTAAACTGTTGAATAAATAACTCCAATATTGAATAATGGAAAAATGGCCTTTATTAAAGTACTTCACAATAACACTTATACTTTGCTACTCGCTGGCTTAATAACCAAACTGATTGATAACTCAAATGAAACTCTACTATTGGCCGCCAGATCGCGTGCTTAATCAAACTGATTGATAGCTCAACTCAAACTGAATTACTTCTTACTCGCCTGCCCCGCTTTATAGTTTACGCTGCATACTTCTAGGCTCTTCCATTTCCAGAACTTACCAACTATATTCGTGTGTGTATAGTTCTCATATAGTTTCTACTTGTTTAAAATTGTCTATTTTTTAGCGCTTCTCAGATGTACATATGTGAGTTTGTAGTTTACAGTCTCCCGCATACACATAAGCGTATAAGTAAATTCATCTGTGTGTGACATCTCATCTCTCGCTGCCTTGTATGTAAATGTTGCTCGTCGGAATGTGTACATATGTGTAGACGCAATTATTGATTCGTTTATGTAGATACATAATGATTGAATTATTGATGTGAATTCACGTCACTGCTTAGCATCGGCCTGGAAATGGCAGCACTCCTTAGTTTTGCTAATATTCGCAACAATAATATATAAAGTAACTTGGCCCGAATTATTCTTTCTATGCCGTATTTCCGTTATATATAGTTTGACCCGTTATATATAGTTTGACCCGATGTTGACGAGAGCGTTCATCATTTTACTAGTGCTTTACACCTCATATTCCGTGCTTGTATTCCCCAAACTAATAGCGTTAGAGTTTCGGTAAATACTGGTTGGTGCTCCAAGGAACTAAACTGCTTAAAAATCATAAAACACGTTGGTTTAAGAAATATAAAAAATCTGGACTTCCAAATGACTATAGCAGATATTTTATTCTACGTCATAAATATAATTCTTTGAACAAAACTTGTTACAAAGACTACATTAATAAGATTAAGCTGCAACTTTCCTCTAATTCCAAGGCGTTCTTCAATTTTGTTAACACTAAATGCAAGACTACTGGATTCCCATCCGTCATGAAATTTAAAGACTTGGTTCCAAGTGACGATGCCACAGTTGCCGATATGTTTGCTGACTTCTTTAAATCAAACTACGCACAAAATTGTGTGCCCGTCCAACCGAATATTCTTTTTAGCTCGCCACTGCTTTGCGGTGTACGAGCTCCTCCGATATCCTGTAACGACGTGTTTTTACACCTTGAAAACCTAAAAACTTCTTATGCTAGTGATCCCGAAAGCATTACTTCTGTTGTTCTAAAAAGTTGCGCGGAATATTTGTATCGGCCCTTAACGAATATTTTTAAAGCTTCTCTAAAGCAAGGTGTATTTCCATGTTTCTGGAAAGAGTATTTTATTATACCACTGTAAATAAGTGGCAGTAAATCATGTGTTGCAAACTATAGAGGCATTGCAAAACTTAGCAAAATACCTTAACTTTTCGAATCCATTATAACTAAACAACTAGCTCATTCAGTTTCTCCTATCATTAACCCAGCTCAGCATGGCTTCTGCAAAGGCAAGTCGACTGAGTCGAACCTGTTGGAATTTACTACTCATGTATCCAGCAACTTTAGAAATAACTTACATACCGATGTAATTTACACGGATTTCAGCAAAGCTTTCGATAAGTTTTCCCACACTATTGTCACCTTTAAACTTAATGGTTTAGGGTTTCCACCTCTTACTTAAAAAGAAAGAAACAAAAGTTGTTATTTAAAAACAGCGAATCTCAATTCATCAGGATTACTTCTGGCGTACCGCAAGGTAGTCACCTTGGTCCTTTGCTATTTATTAATGATCTTCCAAGCGCTTTAACTCATTCCAAGATTTTGATGTATGCTGACAATGTAAAGCTTTTTAAACCTATACTCACTCCGGAAGACAGATTGCTCCTTCAAGAAGATCTCGATAGTTTAGTCAAGTGGTGCAATATTAATGATATGTGCCTCAACCTAAATAAATGTAAATTCATGAGTTTTGATACAAAATCATTTCAAGTGCACAATTACACGGTGGGTGACTACCGCCTGGAGCAAGTCAATAGACTTATTGACCTGGGTGTTACATTGGAGCCAAAACTTGACTTCAAATTTCATATTGAAACTTGCGTGACCCGATCGAAAGGAGTTCTTGCTTTTGTTAAACGACGGTCTAAGGAATTTAATGACCCCTACGTTACAAAATCTCTCTTTACTGCTTTAGTGAGACTTATATTGGAGTATGCATCAATCGTTTGGAACCCGCGGTATCGAATCTTGAATCGGTTCAAAAACAATTCCTACTTTTTACTTTGAGTCATTAGGCGTGGGATCCAACAAGAAATCTTCCCTCTTACAACAGTCGGTTAAAGCTTATAAATCTACCTTCTCTCGACAGTCGCATGGAAATGCTTGGTGTATTGTTTATGGTGAAGTTATTGAGAGGAACGGTGAATAGCCCGTTTTTACTTAGCGAGATCAAATTTAATGTTCCCATGAGGGTATCAAGGCATTTCCATCGCTTTTTTTGAGCACATGTAGGTCAAATTTGGAAATGCACGAAGCTCTTCGTTGTTTGTGCCTGGATTTTAACAAGCATTATAGTAATTTTGATACGTCGGACTCGCTTTTCAAAATAAAGAGGTGTATTTTATTTGAGTTAAATTAGTATATATGTATACATATTTCAAATAACTAACTATAAATTACTGTTACTCCATTTTATGTATATATAATATAGCAGCTCTTTCTGTGCGGTTCGCCTCAGCTCCCTTCTGAGCACCTCTCGTTAGCCCCCTACTGGGCAATCAGCTCCTTTCTGAGCAATTCGCGTCGCTCCCTTCTGATCACCTTCGCCTGCCCCTTACTGGGCATACGTATACAAAACTTATACCCTCTTGTAAAGTTAAGTTATTTATTTAAATTATCGCGCATATAATTATACATGTCACCTCTTAATATCAAATATGTAACTATAACTCTTAAGATCATTTACTTAATGTTTTACACTGCACATTCGTTTTGTATAAGACATACTATTTTCAATGTACTGCTATTTGCTATTTAGTCTGTTTAAATTGCTCAGTTTGTAGACTATTAAATAAATAAATAAATAATTAAATATATGTATATATTTACTTACTTATAGCTCCTCGGTGGACTGAGTTTTCGAATGTTAGAATAAAAACTTAAGGTAGCACGACCACAAAATAACAATTTGTATGACCTAATTTTTGCTATTTTACCTTTTTCGCTATTGATGACGGATCC
This sequence comes from Eurosta solidaginis, assembly GCA_029619165.1. Taxonomy (NCBI): domain Eukaryota; kingdom Metazoa; phylum Arthropoda; class Insecta; order Diptera; family Tephritidae; genus Eurosta; species Eurosta solidaginis. Next base: position 26,641 of record JARSSU010022285.1, on the reverse strand, counting down.
TATGTTCCATTTCGATTGTTCCATCCATATGATAAAAACTCACCACTATTATATCGCAAGGTGAATTGAGTGGGTTACAGAAACACTTTTCATATCGAAAGCGATACGAGCCTTGCGATAGAAAACCGTTCGTTATCATAACGAAAGGCTACAGGGGCCCTATTCGCTAACTGTGAGTTTTAAAGTGGACCCAAGAAATTGTGTAAACTTTGAAATTCTGATTCTGTAAAGCAAAACTGTGAACAAAAAAACTCACTGATAAAAACTTCGTGAGTTTTCTTGGCAGCCAGTGAACACTATTCTGACATTCAAAACTCATACGCACTGTTGCAGAATGACTTTTTTGTTTTCATGGCGTTTGATGAATATTTTCTCACTGACATAAGACTTTTACATTCAGCGCTCATTCAGCAAAACAATGTACACAATAATTTACAGAATCGCATGAAAATTTAAAGCGTAAATTGTGTGTGCAAATGAGTTTTCAATAAGTGTACATTTTTCAGTTTTTCACAGTTACGGAATTGACCCCCTGGTCTACAGAGAATGTACAGAATGGCTTCAGTGCAGCCGTGGGAGTTATTTTCAGAGCTCCTTAGATCTTCTTTCTATATTTCTTATGTTGATTTGCTAAACATCCTAGGTTAGGTTGAACTGGCCGGTCAATAAAGACCTCACATAGACTCAATGTGTCCATACTGTTACATATGTTATTGAATAACTCCGTCCTCTTGGCAAATATTAGCAGTTTTCTAGGACCCTGCTTAATTGCTGCCACGAGATCTGACAATTCTGCCCCCCTAATAACTGAAGCCTTGACCTGGCGAGCGCAGAACTCGAATACAGAACATGATCGACCGCTTCTTCCTGCAGCTTACACTTGCTGTTTCTGAAGAGACCTATGTTATAAGCATGTGACGCCAGAAGGCAGTGTCCAGTCAGTATGCCCACTGTGAGCCTTAAGTCTTCTTTCTTCAGAGATATGAGCCACTTTGAGAGTATAATATCGTAGGCTTTGCACATTATCTTAGAAATTTATAGCCCCGCGCTTTTGTTCTTTCCTGCTTTATGGATCATATGTAACTCCTGTACTCCTGTCTCCTTTTGATGTCTCCCAAACGGTTTGGGACGTCTATCGTCGACTCAGCGAGTGTTGCACCCTCCTTTGCCAACTCATCGGCTTTTTCGTTACCTTCTATTCCTTTATGACCGGGAACCCAGTAAAGATGTATGGTCCGACCTAAGCGACGTTTTTCCAATACTTCTTTGCATTCCAGAACACTTCGTGATAAAATGCTGTGTGAGATTATTGCCTTAATCGCAGCCTAACTATATATTGACGCGACTACAGCTTAAGCACGCTTCCTCCAAAATTTCTGCTGCTTTCTTCACTGCTATAATTTTCTCCTGAAAAAACGCTGCAGTAATCTGGCAGCCTGTAGGATCTACTTATTTCTGAGTCGACACAGTAAACAGCAGACCCAACCCCTGCCATTAATTTGGAACCATCCTTATTCACGTGTATAGTTTGTTCTGTCAATTATGCACTCCGGCACCAACCCTCCGGCTCAATTGTGGCCTAATGGACATCCTAAATGGAGCCTAAGTATTTCAAAGAGTTTTCCGTTACAAATTTTCAGATCATAATACAAGGCAGTGACGGGCAAACGATAGGTGAAAAAAAATGTATTTTTAACCTCATGCTAACCAAAATATTTTCATGCACAGTATACAAGAAGTACATGTGATTAATATCAAATATGGAACATGTGGCTAAGAGCCAAAAAGGAAAAGCACAAAGAAAAACACTCATGCAAAATATTTCCAAATATGAAAACTTAATTTAAATACACCAGCAAATATTTTTATATCAACAAATACAATATTGATTGCAATTCATTGTCGATGCAAAGGCAATCATAAACGAATCTACCAAATTCCGTCCACATTACTTATTGACTAGCCGTTACACACAATAAATATTGCAGCTGCGGGCGAGCTTAACCAATTTGCATATGAAGATGGAGGAGGTTTGCTGCTTTTTATATTTTGTCCCGCTTTTTATACTCAGCGTGCTTTGCACACAAAGTATATTAACTTTGATTGGATAACGGTTGGTTGTACAGGTATAAAGGAATCGAGATAGATATAGACTTCCATATATCAAAATCATCAGTGTCGAAAAAAAATTTGATTGAGCCATGTTCGTCAATCCGTCCGTCCGTTTGCGTTAACACGATAACTTGAGTAAATATTGAGATATCTTTACCAAATTTAGCACACGAGCTTATCTGGACCAAGAATAGATTGGTGTTGAAAATGAGGGAAATCGGATCATAACCACGCCAACTTTTTATATATATAACATTTTGGAAAACACAAGAAACATGATTATTTAGTAAATAATACACCTAGAATGTTGAAATTTGACATGTGGACTGATATTGGGACTCTTGATAAAAATTTGAAAACAATTTTTAAAATGGGCGTGGCACCGACCACTTTTGATAAAATCAATTTTACAAATATTATTAATCACAAATAAAAAATCGTTTAACCTATCATAACAAAATTCGGTAAAGAGTTTGCCTTTACTGTAAGGAATGCTTTGAAGAAAAAGTAACGAAATCGGTTAAGGACCACGCCCACTTTTATATTAAAGATTTTAAAAAGGGTCGTTGACGAATAAAATAAGCTATATCTTTAGCGAAAAAGAGCTTTATAACAATGGTATTTCACTTTTCCAAGTGGATTATAACAATAAATTGGAAAAAATTCAAATTAAAAAAAATGGGCGTGGCACCGCCTCTTTTATGACTAAGCAATTTTCTATGTTTCGGGAGCCATAACTCGAAGAAAAATTAACGGATCGTAATAAAATTGGGTACACAGATTTTCCCTATAGCAGGAAATATTTCTAGAAAAAATGGACGAGTCGTTTAAGACCCCCTGTTATAAAAGATTTTTAAAAGGGTCGTAGACTAGAATAATTAGCTATAACTTAGAAAAAAATAGTTTTGAATCAATGATATTTCACTTATCAAGTTTTATTGTAAGAGGAAATGGGGAGACATTTTTTTTTCAACGGGCGGTGCCACGTGTTATGCAGAAAAGTAATTTATCTGAAATGAAATGTACAATTGAAGCTCACGCTGAGTATATAATGTTCGGTTACACTTAGATATCTTTACTTGCTGCTTACTCTACAAATGTTTGCCATGCGCGCAATTCGTAAGCATAATAAAATGCAATATTTTGCCAATACTTTTTTTAAGACAAAATTTTTAGAAGCGCATAAATCTTCGTGCAAGAAAATCCATACAAATGCCAAATGTCGAGTTTGTCAAAAACCTAAGAAAGTAAAAAAATAAAATAAAAAAGCAGTGGTTTTGGCAAAGTCGGCGGTTGCTATTGAAGATACGAGCGCAAGACTTGCACGTAAAATACGACGACATGTAGTATTGTAACGAATTTAGAGGAATTTCACTTATTTGAAACCTGCTACTAACGTTCGAATCGCTAAACTGTTGAATAAATAACTCCAATATTCAATAATGCAAAATGGTCTTTATTAGACTACTTTGAGAGTACTTCACAATAACACTTATACTTCACAACCAATAGCGTGCTTAAATCAATACTGATTGGTCATGCCGCAGCTTGCGCTGCTTTTATACTCTCGGTTTCCTTGTTCACCCATTTCTCCTAAGGTCTAGTAATTTCGCGAACTTCATGCTTGGTTACCAGCCATATACATGTATATTTGTAGTTTGTAGCCATATGCGTATGTATATGTGAGTACTACTTCGGCTGATGATTACATGTGTTTGTGAGTATCTCTTCGTTGCCTTGTATGTATGTATATGTATAAATGGTGATTGATTTGATGTGCACAAGGGTGGCAGCTTGCTTTATTGTTTTTTGCCTTTATTTACTTAGTATCAGCTTAGTGCTGCTAATATTCGTCACAGTATGTAAATAAAAATTATGTGCACTATGCCCAACTATGGCAAAAAATATGGGGTATAGCGGAACTGTCAATTGATAGGATAGGATCAGATACGTGGAGAGACATTCGGGTATGAATTCTTTCAGACTGACAGCCTATAAACGCAGTGTATAAGCAAAGCGCGGTAAGCAGTTTGATTTCAACCCGCCTTAAGTAAGTTATAGTTATTCCGCATTGAGGTATAAATTTGTAGTACTATTAATAGTGGTGTAGAGAGCTACCTATTTCTACAAACTATGAGTGTGAAATTGATCAAAAAATCCTAAAATTTCTAACAAAATCTTCGCAGCGTCGCCTTAAGTAATAATTTTAAAAAATCTTTAAACCAGAAACTACAAGTAGCTCAACATGATCTTCCGCACAAATTTCAGTTAGACACATTCTACACCAAAAAGCTATGGTTACGAAAATAAAAAAATTGCAAGTATGCATTTGTACATTAGGGTGGCACTTCGTTGTATGGAGGGGAAACAAGTGTTTGGATACTTGATCTCTCCCCCTTAAAATATGCGAATAGCTCAAAAACGAATATATACAAAGTTTTAGGCCAATCAAAAAAGATTTAGAAGTGGCGCACACGGTTTGAAATCCTGAAAAATTACGAATTTTCACAATTCGGTGTTTCAGGCTTCCATATTTCTAAACCCTATGAAAATTTACTGCCTTTCTATACCGTAATAAGATCTGTATTTTCTTACTTTTCTAAAATGGCCACAATCTTCAAAAGCGGTCGATCAATAACAGAGTTTACAGAGCAAAATATATATTGCTTTCGACAAACAAATATGAAAAGTATGAAATTTAAGCATGCACTGCAACTTGTTCTTGCAACAAGCATGTTGAAAGAAATTTAAAAAAATATATATATAAAGAAATGAAAATACATACATATTTTCAAATTGCAAACAACAACAAAAAATTTGTGTGACGTTTTCTTATTAAAACTAAACTGCTCTTGAATGAACGAATTTTGAATAGTAGGTTTTTTTAATAGATACATGGCGGCACTTTGCATTGGGATGGAAAACTACTTCCAGAAATAACAGGTCGTCAAAAGGTGGAACGACTTCCAGTTGTTACTTACAGGAATGGCGAACAGTTAATAGGAGATCCAAAATTATATGCTGCAACAGGCTCGGAAATAGCTGATACGTTGTATGAACTGTTATTTGAATGGGATCTGAAGGATGATATTGTGGCATGTGGTTTTGTACGACATCGGTTAACGCAGGCTATTTTCCAGTAAATATTAGTAAGGAAGTCCAGCTATTTCGGCAAAAAACATCGACAAAAATAGTTTTAAAGATTTGCTACAAAATAACGAATTGAGACTACTTTTAAGCGATAGAAAAGATACTATTTTAAAAAACCCTCTAAGGAATAGTTGAAAAAGAAAATAGTAAGAGATGACTATAGGGAATTATTGGAATTAACGTCTATATGTCTAGGAGCAAGTGATGGCATAAAATTTAAACTAACGGAATATGAAGAGAATTCGATAGCAATTGCTTAAATACTTAAGTATATGCGCGTTTATTATACAATTCTATGTTAAGCTTTGGTTTTACTGTACCAATCCTCATAGAGCACCTCTTCAAGACTTATCTTTTATTAAAGAAATTTATAAATACAGAAATGTTAATAAAAAAATATCTGACATTGCAATAAAATAGTTTTGTAACCACCTATGGTACCTGTCTGAAAAGTGTATTGCATTGGTATTGTTCGATGATGACGTCTCCTGTACCACGAAGAAAAAGATTGTGGAAAAAATCAAAAGCATAGACAACTGCGACAAGGAAACAGAAAATTTAAAGCTGTTGCACTTAAGGCCCAGTGAAATCAATAAATTCATAGAAAAAGAACTACACGATTTTGTAACAGGAATTACAATTGATTTTTTTGGTCGGTTTGGGATATCATCTCAATTTCTGTAGGTAGATGCACTATACTGGGGGATACAGAATCCTATAAAAAAGCTAAGGATTCTGTTATAAATATAAAAGTAGTTAACGACACAGCAGAACGGGAGTAAAACTTATGGAAGAAATATAATAGAATACTTACAAATGACGAACAAGAGAAACAATATTTATTACAGGTTGTAACTGTTTACAAAAAACAATTTGAATCACATAATAAATCATCATTAATTAGATCCTAGGAAATAATATTCATATAATATACGTGTCAACAAAAGTTTCACAAGATATATGTATATGTTTTAAAAATGCATTTTCAAAAAATTTATAATAAACAAATTTGAAACAAACTCATTTACGTATACTCATTATATACATATTCTTGAAGTTAAGACACCGTGTTTAAGGCATAATTTATTTTATAACTTTATTATTGTTTGAACAATTTTTGTTGTTTTAGATTTATTCGAAAGTCAAATATCTGTGGAACTTACTAATAACACGAAAATTACGTTTCGCCCATAAAAATGAAGTAGGGTTGACCAAATTTAAGAAATTGTAAAAATTCGTAATTTTTCAGGATTTCAAGCTCTTTGCGCCACCTCTAACCCTTTTTGGATTGACCTAAAACTTTGAATATTCTAGTTTTTAGGCTATTCGCATATTTATAGGGGGATGAGATCGAGAATCGGAACACTTTGGAAAATAAGGGCCAGCCTAATGTGCATATGCAAATACTTTTGTTACTCAAGTACGCATATGTGTGGATGTGCTCGATGGGAGGTGTGCTGCAAATACTCTGAAATTCTGCCACAAGACCAATCAGCAGCAGCAACGACAGCACCAATTATACAAATTCTACATATATGAATTATATCTCTGCGATCACTTTATAAATAAAATAAAAATAAATAAAAAATATTGCACAATTGAAGCCTATTGACAAAGTATATACATAAATAAACGCCCACGTCATGTAAAGCGTTCCACTTTTGGTAGTCAATCAATATGAGTCCGTAATCTATAGCGTTTGCTGATCACCAAACACTTGAGGAGTGTGGCTCAGGCAGACATCGCATAAACAACTGTAAAAGCCCGGGAAAAGTTAACATATCCATATCCATATAAAAAAACTGATCCAACCAACCTTATGGAAGGAAATCAATGTAATTGATCAATGGTGCCATACCATAACGCCCTAGCTATAACCATACCATAGCCAACCAATTGGTTTTTGGTTTTTCGCCATAACCATAACCTAGAAATATTTAAGTTGGGTAATTTATTAACTTTTTGTATAGTTTATTTATTGTTTTGAATACTGTTATGAATTTAGTGCAATTCCGCTTATTTGCAACCTTCTACTAATGTTAGTATCGCTAAACTGATGAATAAATAACTCCAATATTGAATAATGCAAAAATGGTCTTTATTAGACCACTTGAAAGTACTTCACAATAACGCTTATACTTATAGTGCTTATCCTATATGTCTGACGTTCCAGGTTCTGTGAACAAAATGGACAGGTTGCATCGGGACTTCATATCTACAAAACCTGTTTTTAGTGATAACTTTTGAATGGGAAATAATATTTACCCCCCGCCTTCGAACTAATAATATTTACACTAAAACAAGTATTTTTATCCTTTTTCCAGTAATTTTTGAACGCTATTCTACAGTTGTAGGTCAAACTAAAGTTTACCGAAATTTTTGGCCCGTTTTTCGTTTTAGCTGGCACATTTTTTGTTCTGGCACCCGCTTCAGCCGGCGCGAGGGATTTATCTGTGATTGTTGCCAGCACAAATTTGAGATAAAACCTCGTGAGAGCGCAAAAAATGAGAGAGTTTCGTATCAAGTCATCTTTGTCAAACTGATTACTGATTACTAAGCTTTAACTCCTTTTATATTGTGTGATGTCTCGTACGCATACTTCTAGGCGTTTCTATCTTCTAGAATCGACTACTTGTTTACCAGCTATAAACTCATCAGCTATAACTACAGATGCACAATTATAGCTTCTCGCATAGCCATATGCGCATGTATATGTGAGTGATACTTCCACCGATGATTGCCTACTTTTGGGAGTATGTGAGATATATGCATGTGTTGTGCGTTTCTCTCCGCTGCTTGTATGGACATATGTGTAGACATAATGATTAATTTGTTTATGTACATACAAGTGTGGCAGCTTGCTTCATTGTTGTTGTGGCTTTATTTACTTAGTATCAGATTAGTGATGTGAGTATCACTTAGTGTTACTAATATTCGTCCCAATACATTTTAACTAAGAGACTTATTATTTGTAGAATATGTTAATGATTTTCTGCGTTTTCATAATTTTTATGAAAATTTAACGATTTTTAGGTTAAGGCACCAATAACTGATACGAATTGATATGGATAAGTAAAAATATGCTTATGACTATGGCGTTATAACTATGTCAACTTTGTCAGGCCCTTAAAGCCTTTTTCAGCTAAATAGAGCTGGGTTTCCATTCGATTTTTAACAAATTTAATCAATGTTTTTTCTAGAATGGTTCGATTTTTTTAACCATCGAATTTTTGATCATCTTACAGTCCAAGAAGCCACATTGTGACTTCATTTCGTACATTTTTCGTCACAGCACCACTCAGTATTGTTTAATCAGTGTAGTGACTCAGATGTGCGCGATACATTAGAAAATGTTTTTTTCGTGATAACTTAAGAATTTTTTGGTGCATTCTCGTAAGTTTTTTTTTAATTTTAATCGAAAAATATGTGTTATCGTGTTAAAAGTGTAGTGAATAAATATATGTTTCTGGAAGTGGAATTAAGTTTTATGAACAACTCATAATCTGTAGAAAAATGTAAAAGTTTGGAAAATTATTTAGTGCATACAATATGACCCATTACGATGTTGATAACATGGACCAGTAGGCGATATTTAACAACTTTTTATTAAAACGGGTAACGTTATTTCTTTTCTTTTGAAGGATTAAAATGACTTCAAATCTGACTCAAGATTCCAAAAAACGACAGGCGTGTAGCAAGGAGAATATGACTAAGGCAAACGCGGATGTAAAAATAAAGAAGATGGTGTTCCTGGAGGCGTCTAAGGAATATAATGTACCTAAAACCACATTGCGCCGTTTATTTGCTGATGATGGACGACCTATTGATGAAGTTGTGGCAGCTAAGCTAGGAATGAAACCAGTTTTGCTTCCAGAACTTGAGGATTCTCTGGTGGAATATATATTGCTCATGGAGGCGAAATTGTTCGGTTTAACGAGCAATGACATAAGATCACTAGCTTTTCAAGTGGCGCTAAAAAACAATTTACCAAACCACTTTTCTCTAGCGAAGGAAACAGCAGGAAGGATTGGTTGCGTTTGTTTCTTATACGCCACCCGTCTTTATAGTTCCGTCAACCAACCAGTACATCTGTAGCTCGAGCAAAGGGGTTTTCTACAGAAAATGTTGCAATTTTCTTTGATCTGCTACAAAGGGATGTGGAAACATATAAACTTGGCTCTGAAAGGCAGGAAGCGAATTCGTTCCCCTTGCTTCAGCTGAAAGAGAATCTCTCATTACAGCCATTTTATGTATGAGTGCAGGTGGATCGTTCATACCACCCATGTTCATTTTTCTCCGAAAAAGAGACAATCCACTTCTAATGAGCACCTCCTGGATCCATACATGCTAATCATCCCTCTGGATGGGTTCAAACTAATTTATTCACCAAATGGTTCAAGCACTTCCTTTCAGTAGTTAAACCTTCTGAACCATCTCCGGTATTACTAATTTTAGATGGCTCCATGCAAGTCATACAAGAAACATGAAATCATAGAGCTAGCTAGAAAAAATCACGTGCGCATTCTCTCGATTCCTCCCCACTTAAGCCACCAAATAAAACCCCTTGACAAAACTTTCATGGGGCCTTTGAAAAAATATTTGACCGAGGAAATCAGGTGTTGCATTATAAATCGTGCAAAAGCATTGGCTCAATATGACTTTATTGAATTATTTGGTCGAGCGTACAAGGGTTTTCTTCAACCGGAATATGCACTTTTAATAGTCAAATATTTAACGACCTTGACTTTTTGATATCAGAAGAAGTTGAAGCACCCTTAGGCAGCATAGAAAACAGTAATCAAACTTCTGTATCACCTGCATACACTGATCAATTGCCGGAATCAGACCAAAATATTAATATAATTGAACCTATTTCTTAGGAACCGTCTACATCTTCGCAATGTGGCCACATGAACTTTGTTCAGGAAAGGAAAAAGAATATTTCATTTGCGAATTTTGCTGCTACTAAACTCATTTTTTAATATTGACCACCGTAGTCCATATTTAACACGGGATGGTCCAAAAAATTGGATATGGCTAAAATTGAAGTGCCTTACGTTTTTTAATAATATCTTTTAATTATTTTATTTTATTGACTATTTCTTATTGCATACTGAATTCGCAATATTTTCGAAAAATTGCAAAATTAAAAACGAATAGCTTTGAATACAGGGTTTTATTCACGAAAAAGATAAGGGTGATCCATATTTACCCAACTTGCTCTACAATTTAATATTTATTGATCAAAATGGGGAGAAAATATATTTATTATAACTTCTTATTAAATTTACCTTCACTGGCGCATATTCATAGTCAAAATAAAACAGTTTCGACTTAATTAAGAAAGATGAAGAAATGTTATCATCACCATCGATTGGCGCTTAATCGCCTAAGCGATTTTGACGTTGCATAAAAATATAACGGCTGCCATCCCTGTTTCAACATAATATATACAAGTAACCAACTACGTTGTATTTTCAATATATTTTGTAAGGTTTCTCTGACATTTCTAAATACAAATTCACAAATTATACTTTGCTAGAAGTGCAAAAATATCCATTTTCTGATGACATAAAAGTTTTGATCGTAGCCCAAGCAAAAATAAAGTTATCAGGTCAATATTTGCGTCAACCTATGCAAAGGGATTTCTTGGCCCCTTACTCCAGAGTTTGAGGGTATTTTGGAATATCTAAGTACGTGGGGACTATGTGATCGACTAGACCTACACATTTTGATACATATTGGCAAGAGTATATTGTAATAAATTTAGGGAAAATTCCGCTTAATTGAAACCTTCTGCTAACGTTCGAATCGCTGAACTGTCGAATAAATAACTCCAATATTCTGTATTACACAATGGTCTTTATTAGACAACTTTGGGAGTAGTACAATTATACTTCACAGTTATACTTCACTTCGCAACTAAAAGCGTGTTTACATCAAACTGATTCATTATTACTCAGCTTGCGCTGCTTTTATACTCTCGTTTTCCTCGTTCACCCATTTCTTCTAAAGTCTAGTAATTTCACGAACAGTTGTCGCTCATGCTTGATTAGTTACCAGCTACATAAGTACATGTTTATTTGTAGTTTATAGCCATATTCGTGTGTATGTGTGCGTAACTACTTCGGCTGCTGACTACATCTGTATGTGTGAGATAGCTCTTGCTATAGTTATCGATTCGCAAATAAAGCGATGGCAAATGTGGTTAAAAAAGTTTGTGAATTCCACTACTGATCATAAGTTAACGAATAACGAAAAATAACATTTACTCATGCAAATAAAGCGATGGCAAATGTGGTTAAAAAAGTTTGTGAATTCCACTACTGATCATAAGTTAACGAATAACGAAAAATAACATTTACTCAATGCTGAAATCGTTATAGATGTCGATTCGCTAATATATAGATTGCGAATATCTTTAAAAAGATAGTGAATTCGTGTGCAGATTACTCTGTGGCAAAAAGCAACGTTCCCACAAACTTTTAAAAATTGCCCTTAAATTGCTAATTGGGTATAAATTTTTTTGATTTTTGAACTCACTGCAATTGACACTACATATCAAACCAATAAATTTTAATTTTATAAACATACTTATTTGGATCATATGTTGATTATGCATTTATATATATTCACATATATGTGTAGGCACACCCTGTCAAGTCACATTTGCACCCACTGCTGGTTGAAGCCATAATTCGCAACCCAAAAATTAGGTCGTTTATTTTTTAACTTGATAGATATCTTTTTTGTCCAATAAGTTAGCATTGCCAGCAGCGACATTCGATGTCTTTCACTTTCAAATGAGAATAATTTATAGTTTTGGTCTACCGTGTAACGCCTATTTATCTAAAATACATGATAAACTTTGAAGGCGTATGTAGATATGTATATGGGTTGTTAGGAAATTGTGGTAATTTGTGCGACTTTGTGTTATTTTAGCTGCAACGAACTCTAACAAAATGTGTACGAATATTTAGGTATGTAAATTTACATATACGATTTTGATAAATTGTAACGCTTTTGTAACGTTTCGAACGCATTGGAATTTCACTTTTAGGTGTAACACAAATTTGTTATTCAAGCTTATTTAATTTTTTGCGCCAACAGACATTTACTAACTTTTAAGGATGTGACTTCTCGAAATCTTAACTAATGATTTTTCACTTGCGATAGCAAATGTCCTATTCCCTAGCTCAGTTTCGATATCGCTAACGTGGTGACAAAGTCGTTGATTCTAAATAGAAGAAGACGTCTTCACAAGTAATGCCGTTACAAAAAAATTTAATATTCTTCTATTATTCAGAGACAAGATCAGCTAATGATCTTAGATTTACGTATATCGACATAAAAGTTGCCATATTTATCGATTCGTTAAATAACGATGGCGAATGTTGTTAAATAAGTTACAGATTTCATTACTGAATATTAAAATCTATATACTTATAGATTACCTAATATATCGATTACGAATGCCGTTCAATTGGTTAGTGAATTCCACTGTTCCGGTATAATTTGCAGGTCCTGTATACGTGTTAGAATCCGTGATTAAAATTAATTTTTTAAATCACAATAGCTCTAAAATGGTGGTTTGCATTAATGGCATATGCGAAATTGCGACAAATGGTACTCGTTAGATCCATAACTTATTATAATTTTTAGGAACGAGCCGTACCCGTGCGCATCTTGCGCAACCAATATAAGAGTCTCTTATCAAATATCAGCAAAAATCAGCTGTTCTATCAATCAATTAAAACTTACAGCTTGCGCTGCCATCTAGCAAATATTCACAATAGTGCCATAGTACAAATAGATTTCTTTGTGTGTTCACAATTGTTTATTTTTAACAAATTATTTTAATAAAATATAGCTAAACAAAAGCTCTATGACCGAAATTGCCCAAAGCTCGCTAATAGCCCGAATCTCCATCTTTACAACCAAAACTTTATTTATAGATTTGGATTCCAAATAAGAGCGAAAAAGGGACCCGTACATAAAAACAGCAATTAGAAATAATATATATGATAGTTTGACAGTTGCATAATTGTTGCTTGATTGAAAATGGTTTCCAGTCACTGATCATAACACGTAATAGGGCCCCAAACTGTTTCTGGATCTTATTGGGATCATTTCGGGATAAATCTGGACTACTCCGTGATCATTTCGTGATTATTTTCTGGTATTTTTTACTCTTTCCATTTATGTATATCTCTTTTCGTTACACCAGGACGATTTCCGAGGTTGGTCTGTATAAACGCAGCTTTAAAGATTATATCCTAGAATGTTTTTTAGTATTTACGGCTGAGCTTAGATGGTCCAAAATTATCGGCGAAAGTTTCTAATTTTACACTACACTACAAATTCCCCATAACTTTTTATTAAAATAGCCAAAATATTTTAACGATAGCCCAAATCTATTAACAAATAGGGATGAAACGAGACTAGTACATACAAGTAGATATCGATTCTTTTTATTCGTTTGACAGCTGTTTCACAAATATGGGCCTATATTACCACAAGTCTCCTACCCAGATTGCGCATTCACGAGTTCAAAATTGCTTCGTTCTGCGCATATACGTCACATTTGACCCTTGAGCGAATGAAAAAAAGAGCGAGAAAAAAAGAGCTAAAGGAAAAGGATCAATTCATACGTCATGAAAAACAGCTGATCTAATGTTTACATGCGTAATGCGCAATCTTTTTGTGTGATTTGTGATAGTTACTGAATAACGAAATCGTTATAGTTATAGATTCGCAAATAAAGCGATGTCAAATGTGGTTAAAAAAGTTAGTGCATTCCAATACAGATTTACCTACAACTCCTGTTGTGTTTAGTGATAGAACACTTAAAAAAATGATCGATACCGGTACTCGTTTAAAATACTTGGATCAAAGTATCGATCCTACTACCCATACTCAGTAAAAGGTATCGAGTATACTCGATCCAAGTGAGTACTTCGGAATTTTTACCAAAAGTGAAGACACCTTTTTTTAAATGAGATCGTATGTTTTGAATTTAGTAGAAAATAAGTAAAGAAGTTTAAGGTTGGAAAAACCACACATTATATACCCAGTTGCTGCTATTTCACCTATTTTAAGGATATGGTTAAAGAGAAAGTTATACGTATCCAAATATCGTGTTCCGTATGAGGATATATAACATTTGCTATCATAAAAATGACTTATGTACTTACCAAATTTCAATACAATTGGTCGATTTTAAAACGACCTATGGCATTTAAAAAAAGTATTCTCAGTTAAAACAAGTTTTTCTAGACGGGGTCGATATCGGTGGTAGTTTCACAACCAGTCCCAGTATATTTCTGCCATGAAAAACTTCTCGGTAAAAGTTTATCTGACTTGCAGTTGCTTTTCGGAGTCGCATAAAATATGAAGGTCAAGCTCCCCAAATTTGTAAGGAAATTTAAAAATAGCAGGATGCTAATTGGAAGAGAAGCTCGCCCTAAATCTCTTCTGAGGTAAATCGAGTCAAGTATTTTTTTATGGCAGTAAACGTTTTGTGGAGAGAATGACTACATAAATAGAAGCGGATCAGAACGATGTTCATTATTTTTTTTTATCTTTTGTGCTTTGCACTACCATATCTCAACTGGTAGTGCTATTACGTATTATGTATATATTGCAAATTTTGTTACGATCAAACTGTAACCAAATAGTCGGGGACTTTATCCGATTTTGCTCAGAAATATATGTATAATACTGTGGCGAATTTTTACATCACTAAATAAATGCACAACAACAAAAACATGAAAGCAAGCTACATCAACACATTAGTCATCGTTTACACACATGCATACAAGGCAACGAAGAGATAACTCACACACAGATGTAATCATCAGCCGATGTAGTACTCACATATACACACGCATATGGCTATGCGAGAGGCTATAAACTACAAATACACACGCATATAGCTGGTAACCAAGTAGGAGATTCTAGAAGAAGAAATGTCTAGATATTTGGAGAAATATGCGGACAAGGCAACAGAGAGTATAAAAGCAGCACAAGCTGAGTAGTCAGTAATTAGTTTGATTTAAACACGCTATCACTTGCGAAGTGAAGTATAATTGTACTACTCCCAATGTAATCTAATAAAAGCCCTTTTGCATTACTGAATATTGGAGTTATTTATTCGACAACTTAGCGATTCGAACGTTTGCAGGAGGTGTAAAATAAGCGGAGTTTCCCTAAATTCGTTACAATACGAAGGACCATATTTCCGTCAAATGGCAAAGAGCTTTTAACGGGTTTTGATTACGATTTTTGATGTGGGCGGTGTCACGCCCATTTTACAAAATTGCAATACATTACTTCATCAGCATTTGTTAGTGCATTGTCCATTTTTGAAGGTAGGCGTGGATATAAGCTAATTTAGACCATTTTTAATACCACAAAAAGTTAACAGTAGAACGAAACCCTCTATTGCATGACAATATAAAGTATCTTGAAATTTTATGGAGCTTTTTACAATTTTTTTTGGAGTTAGTGGCTCTGGACAATAAAGGCATACTTTTCTTTTACCACCATGGGTAGAAATCGTCTCCCATTCCACCATTTTGAAAAAGTCGGTTTAAATTAATTTTTTGCTCAAGTTATGTTGTTAATTGACTGAACTTTGTTGAGCCTAAACATGTAGACCATCGGCACTTGGTAAAATATCGAGGAATAGTATCGAAGCAAAATATCGATACTTTACTCAATACTTGGAAAAAAACACCGAGTACAAAATACTTAAGTATTTTTCGCAAAGGTTTCGATACTACTCACTCAGTACTCGTATCGTTCTATCACTAGCAGTGTTGTTTTGTTTTGACGCTTTCACAGCGCCATAAGTTAAGAATATCTTAATCTTAGCTCGCTTTACATTGCTCAAACTTTGTGTAGCAAGATATTCGTGCGGTCATATACTGAACTCATTTTTCAGGCGATGCTTTCTATGTAAATCGAGCAAAACTACGCTTGTATGGTGACGTCAAAACGCCAAAGTGGTGCAACGCGGCAAAAACTCTATGTAAATCCAGCCTATGTGTGTTCAATAAAAGCATGAAGTATACGACTACCCCCTAACAACTTTCCACTGTTTTTCACAAATATCTCTTGACCGAAGTAGAATTTTTGATTTCCGCCTTCGAGTTATTGATACCGAGGCCAAAACGCGTCTTTTAATATCTTTACCGACATTTTTGGGCGTGTTTAGCAAAAAATGTAAATAAGAATCTTGCGCCCGGGGAAAAAATATTTTTTATATGGGGAGGGAGGAGTGAATAAAAGGATTAGGAAGAAGTGAAGAGGGGGGAGGGCAGAGTCAGACGGAAAAAGCTTATTAACTCCTCCCTCCGTCTTTTTCGCTTCATCTATCTCCATCTTCGTCTCATTCTATCTCTTTCTCAATCTCCTTCTCACTTTTCTCTTCTCTCAATTTTTTGTCATTCTTCTGCATCCCTTATTGCCTGTCCCAGAAGGTGGTATGTATTTTATTCCAGTCCCAGTCCCACTCTGAGTCTCAGTCCCAGTCCTAGTCCTAATCCTAGTCCCAGTCGGTCTCTGGATAATATATTACTCTGTACTAAAACACTCATCAACAGCTTTCATTTGATATCCATATTCTATAAACACATTCTAGGGGTGCCCGGGTCCATGTTTTGGCCTATATCTCGAGACCCTAGTCACCCAGGGGTATGAAAATTACCCTCTAATAAAACACTCATCAACAGCTTTCATTTTATATCGACATTCTATAAACACATTCTAGGGGTACCCGGGTCCACGTTTTGGTCTATATCTCGAGACCCAAGTCACCCACGGGTATGAAAATTACCCTCTACTAAAGCACTCATCAACAGCTTTCATTTGATATCAATATTCTATTAACACATTCTAGGGGTACCCGGGTCCACTTTTTGACCTATAGCTCGAGACCCTAGTCACCCAGGGGTATGAAAATTACCCTCTACTAAAGCACTCATCAACAGCTTTCATTTGATATCCATATTCTATAAACACACTCTAGGGGTACCCGGGTCCACGTTTTGGCCTATATCTCGAGACCCTAGTCACCCAGTCACCTATCCTATATTTCCAGTCAGATCAAACTAAACAAGGGGTGCAAAACAAATTCAAAATCGGTTCAGTAGTTTAGGAGTCCATTGGCCTCAATTGTGTGACACGTGTTTTTTATATATTAAGATATATTAATATATCAATGATATCATCAAAATTTATCATTTCAAATTTTTCTTTTTGCACACTTTATAATGTTAGGTCACTTCGGAGACCTTGCCCCACCGTTGATCGTAAATACATATGTCAAAATCAGTTTTAATTTGCTGAATAAACGTTCGTAGCTAGTAATTGATACTGAGATTGAGTATTTGAAGTGCCACTCGCAAGTTTGGAAAATCATCGTCTCCATACGAGGTTATAAAAGTAAGTAATTCTAACTGAGTTTTAGGTTCAATTTCTTTTCCACAGCGAAGTAATATTTTGCAGTCATATATTTCGATAAAAAGTTCTGTTCCATCGAAATCTGTATTATAAAATTCACCCAAGTTCTTACTATTTATTTCCAAGTCGTTATTATCCTTGTTTAACAATTTCCTACGTCTACGAGAAATCCAAACTTAAAATTAAGGTCATTTAGTCGTGTAAATCTTGTACGTATTTCTTGTTGGAGACGATAGAGAACACTTTTCATAACGGGAGAAATTCACATTCTGCGGAAAGACCAACATCTCTAGCCGATTCTCCGGGCATTTTGCAGCGCCTTCTTACACAGTTTTACTATATCAATATCCCATTTTTCACAAAGAGACTTCGCTTTATATTAGCTTCTTCACAGAGAGTGTCATCGAATTTCGGATAGTTCAGTGGCCAATGATTTAAGATCATGTTACGCGTCTCCCGGATCTTGTAATCTGAGCTGTTTACGATCAATCCTTCTTAAGATTTCATATCAGAAATTAACTAATGTTATGAAACTAAAATTTAGTATATTTTGCAACAGAATTGTAGCTTCGCTTCTGGTGTCACTTGTGGTGTGTGATGTGTCCTCTGCTAATTGTTCTAAGTATTCTACTACATTCTCTAGCCCATCGACGATAACGCTAATCCTTGTATTCTGGAACTCCATCGTGTTTTAGATCACGTTTGACAGTTTTTGTTAAATCATTTTTTAATAATTCCCATCGTAACGTTGAACGTGTGAAAAATAGATACATGCGTTCAATTATTCCACAACCTGTCGCAATTATTCCCGATATATGCATGCATTTTTTAATATAGAACATTTTTTCCTGAAATCAGTTATAATAAAAATACAAATCATCCAGGAAGTTTGCTTTGTTGACCATTTGGCGCCCACGAGAGTTGTTGTTGTTGTGTTGTAGCAGTGCTTCGCCCCACCTAACAGACGCGACCGATCACAAAACTGTCATCAATATCCTCTAACGGGAGTCAAGGAAACTTGCTGTTTCAACAGGGGTGGACCATAGGGAAAGGGGTGTTAGAGGCGTTGGTTCCCACATTACAATTAAAGAGATGGTTGGTGTCATGTGGGGACACATTGCAAGCGGGGCATACATTTTGTATGTCGGGGTTGATTCTGGATAGGTAAGAGTTTAACCTGTTACAGTATCCAGAACGAAGTTGAGCCAGAGTGACACGCGTTTCCCTGGGGAGTATGCGTTCCTCTTCCGCAAGTTTTGGATACTTTACTTTGAGTACTGGGTTCACCGGCAATTCCCGGCATAAAGGTCCGACGCCTGTTTGTGGAGTTCACCAAGGACCTGCTTATGTTTTTTCGCTTCATACGGCTGTGTTCTCAGATGCCGTATTTCCTCAAAATGCTTACGGAGATGACTCCTTAAGCCCCTAGGCGGTGCTGGCTCGTCAATCAGATGTCTGTTGGGATGCCCAGGTTTCTGGGTATTCAACAGGAACTGTTTGGTCAGCATCTCGTTTCTTTCCCTGATGGGGAGTATTCTCGCCTCATTATGTAGATGGTGTTCTGGGGACGTAAGAAGACAGCCCGTGGCAATTCTGAGAGCAGTATTTTGGCAGGCCTGTAGCTTCTTCCAGTGGGTAATTTTTAGGCTTGGCGACCATATGGGTGACGCCGTAGCACGTAATCGGCTGGCTAATTGCTTTGTATGTAGTCATGAGCGTTTCTTTATCTTTTCCCCAGGTACTGCCAGCAAGGGATTTGAGGATTTTGTTACGGCTCTGAATTCTCGGAACAATTGCGGCTGCGTGCTCACCAAAATGTAGATCCTGATCAAACGTCACACCCAAGATTTTGGGGGTGTAGGACAGTCGGTAGCGTAGAGCCATCGACGTGGATGTTCAAAATGGTCGACATTTGGGACGTCCATGTTGTAAATAAGGTCGCGGAAGATTTAGTCGGTGATAATGCCAGGTTTCGCGAGGCGAAAAAACTGGAGAGATCAGGAGGTAGCCGTTTATTTTATTGCATAGCTCATCGATCTGTGGGCCTGGGCCTGTGGCCATTACTGTGCAGTCCATCGGCGTAGGAAACGATTGTGACTCCTCCGGTGGTGAAGGTAGCCTTAGATATGTAGAAATTAAACAAAAGTGGGGATAGGACACCACCCTGTGGCACCCTTGTTTAATTCTCCTTGGCTTTGATGTTCGTTTCTAAATAGCACCGATGCCTGCCGACCACCCAGATAATTTGCGGTCCACCTTTTAAGACATGGGGGAAGGGTAGACCCTTCCAGGTCTTGCAGTAACGAGCCATGGTTGACCGTATCAAAAGCTTTTGATAGGTCTAGCGCTACGAGTACTGTTCTATGGTGGGGGTTTTTGATTTAAGCCGCAATTATCTGGGTGCTGATGGCATTTAGCGCGGAGGTAGTGCTATGGAGTTTTCTGAAGCCATGCTGATGGGAGGCTAGTTGCAAATTTGCTTGGAAATAAGGGAGCAAAATGGCTTCGAGCGTCTTTGCTACTGGCGATAGGAGAGATATCGGACGATACGACTCTCCTATGTTAGCTGGTTTACCAGGCTTTATAGTAGCGGGACCACCTTGGCCATTCTCCATTTCTCGGGTATGACAAAGGTGGAAAAGAGACAGGTTGAAGACCTGTGCTAAATATTTGAAACCCTCTTTCCCTAGGCTTTTGAAGCATCGGCATGGCTATGCCGTCTGGGCCCACTGCTTTGGATGGTTAGCGCGACCAAATGGCGTCCTCAACCTCTTAGCGGTGATGGTGATTGGTGACGCGCTGAATTTGTGTTTATGTGCGTGTCTGTTGCCCTCGTCTAACTTTGTCGACCGTGAGAATGCATTATCATATTGTCGGCAGAAAGGCGCTCGCGCATTTTTTCGCATCCGACAGCACTTTGTCGCCAAAGGCGATGGAAACTTTGTCTTTGTGTCTTAGTCGGATTCGATAGGGACTTTACGGTGGACCAAAGTTTACCCACACCGTAGAGAGGTACAACCTCTTAGGTGCTCCTCCCATTTCGCCGCTTGTGTTTCATCCACAAGCAATCTGATGCGTTGGTTTATATCCCTTATTGGGGGTCGCCTGGATCAAGCTGCCTTATAAGTCACGTTCTCCTCGCTAAGTTTGCGGCCTCCGCCTGGAAGTGGGGCCGGATTTTCGGGGAATTCTCCCGGCGGGAATGAAACGTGCCGAGGCGGATTCAATGACCTTGCGGAAGGCACGCTCCCCTTGGCGGGCATCAGTCGGTGATACGGGAGGGCAGCAAAGAGGTTGTCTGTAAGGATTTATATTCTTCCCACTTTCCTTTTTTAAAAGTATGTGAGTAGCCCCACCCCCTACGCCACTGTCTCCTATACTCAATACTATCAATACCTATTTTTTGTCGATGCTAATTGAAATCATTTTCATGGTATCGTTTCATCCATCCCTATTAAGAAAACACTAAACATTATACTTTGCATTCCAACAAGCATGTATGTTTATGGCTTTTTTCATTATATTCCTCATGTCATTTGCACTATTCAAAAAAAATCAAACACTTTTCGCTAAACTTCATTTTCCTCCTTAGTAAGCGGAGCTAAAGTCCAAGGCATTCGGTGCATTGGCCACAAGACTACTTTTATAATTCTTATCTCATCATCAGCGTCTGCGTTTAAATGGCAATTAAGATGCCAATACAAACTTACAATTAAATTGAATTAATACTACATACCTACATATTTTAATATTATATTAAATCTGCAGTTTTATTAAAATATTTTTATTTGTTTTATGTAATATGCTTGTTGAGCACAAAAAAATGGCAGTAAACTTTTATTCATACATATTTGCATACGTACAGACATTTAGTTGACTGTGTTTATTGCTATTATTTCTCATAGTTAATTTTTTTTATTATTTCTTTTTTTTACAGTATACTTTTATTTTTAATAAATGATACGCATTTTTACGAGCCGTGCTCATCACAATTGTCTGAAAGCTGTCTTCTTGTTAGTAAGGCGACAGTCTAGTGATATGATGGTAAGTACGTCGTATTAAATATATGTACACATGTATATAGACAGGGTGCGTGATTCTAAATCCATTTTATACTCAGTTGAGCAGAGCTCACAGAGTAACTTTGATTGGATAACGGTTGGTTGTACAGGTATAAAGGATCGAGATAGATATAGACTTCCATATATCAAAATCATCAGTATCGAAAAAAAATTTGATTGAGCCATGTCCGTCCGTCCTTCCGTCTGTCCGTTAACACGATAACTTGAGTAAATTTTGAGGTATCTTGATGAAATTTGGTACGTAGATTCCTGGGCACTCATCTCAGATCGCTTTTTAAATGAACGATATCGGACTATAACCACGCCCACTTTTTTCGATATCGAAAATTTCGAAAAACCGAAAAAATGCGATAATTCATTGCCAAAGGCGGATAAAGCGATGAACTTGGTAGATGGGTTGACGTTATGACGCAGAATAGAAAATTAGTAAGATTTTGGACAATGGGCGGGGCACCGCCACTTTTACAAGAAGGTAATTTAAAAGTTTTGCAAGCTGTAATTTGGCAGTCGTTGAAGATATCATGATGAAATTTGGCTAGGAACGTACTACTATTACTACTATTACTACTACTACTATCAACACGCCCGCCACTTTTTAAAAAAAATTTTTTTAATTCAAATTTTAAACAAAAATTTTATATATTAAGTCAAAATTCAACTCCAGTAATGATATGATGCAACAAAATACAAAATAAAATTTCAAAATGGGCGTGGCTCCGCCCATTTTCATTTAGTTTGTCTAGAATACTTTTAATGCCATATGTCGAACAAAAATTTACCAATCCTTCTCAAATTTGGTAGGGGCATAGATTCTATGACGGTAACTGTGTTCTCTGTGAAAATGGGCGAAATCGGTGGAAGCCACGCCCAGTTTTATACACAGTCCCACCGTCTGTCCTTTCCGCTCGGCCCGTTTAACACTAATAACTTGAGCAAAAACCGATATATCTTTACTAAACTTAGTCCACGTACTTATCTGAACTCACTTTATCTTGGTATAAAAAATGGCCGAAATCCGACCATAACCCCGCCCACTTTATCGATATCGAAAATTACGAAAAATGAAAAAATGCCATAATTCTATACCAAATACGAAAAAAGGGATGAAACATGGTAACTGGATTGTTTATTGACGCAAAATATAACTTTGGAAAAACTTTGTAAAAGTGGGTGTGACAACTACCATATTAAGTAGAAGAAAATGAAAAAGTTCTACGAGGCGAAATCAACAGCCCTTGGAATCTTGGCAGGAATACTGTTAGTGGTATTGCATATATAAATAAATTAGCAGTACCCGACAGATGATTTCTGGATCACCTGGTCCACATTTTGGTCGATATCGCGAGGAACGCCTCACATATACATCTAAGGCCACTCGATTTTAAAAACCTCATTAATACCTTTATCTAATTTGATATCCAAATCGTACAAACACATTCTAGAGTCACCCCTGGCCCACTCTTATGGCGATATCTCGAAAAGGCGTCCACATATAGACTAATGCCCACTCCCTCTTAAAATGCTCAGTAACACCTTTCGTTTGATACCCATATCGTACAAACATTCTAGAGTCACCCTTGGTCCACCTTTATGGCGATATCTCGAAAAGGCGTCCACCTATAGAACTAAGGATTACTCCTTTTAAAATACTCATTACCACCTTCATTGATACCCATATCGTACAAACACATTCTAGAGTCACCCTGGCCCACCCTAATGGCGATATCTCAAAACGGCGTCCACCTATAGACCTAATGCCCACTCCATCTTAAAATGCCTCAGTAACACCTTTCGTTTGATACCCATATCGTACAAACATTCTAGATCACCCTTGGTCCACCTTTATGGTGATATCTCGAAAAGGCGTCCACCTATAGAAACTAAGGATTACTCCCTTTTAAAATACTCATTACCATCTTTCATTGATACCCATATCATACAAACACATTCTAGAGTCACCCCTGGCCCACCCTAATGGCGACATTCGAAAAAGGCGTCCACCTATAGACCTAATGCCCACTCCCTCTTAAAATGCTCAGTAACACCTTTCGTTTGATACCCATATCGTACAAACATTCTAGAGTCACCCCTGGCCCAACCTAATGGCGATATCTCGAAAAGGCGTCCACCTATAGACCTAATGCCCACTCCCTCTTAAAATGCTCAGTAAACACCTTTCATTTGATTCCCATATCGTACAAACACATTCTAGAGACACCCCTGGTCCACCTTTATGGCGATATCTCGAAACGGCGTCACCTATGGAACTAAGGATCACTCCTTTTCAAAATACTCATTAGCAGCTTTCATTTGATACCCATATCGTACAAACATATTCTAGAGTCACCCCTGGTCCACCTTTATGGCGATTTCTCGAAAAGGCGTTCACCTATAGAACTAAAGCCCATTCCCTTTTAAAATACTCATTACCACCTTTCATTTGATACCCATATCGTACAAACACATTCTAGAGTCACCCCTGGTCCACCCTTAATGGCGATATCTCGAAAAGGCGTCCACCGATAGACCTAAGGCCCACTCCCTCTTAAAATGCTCAGTAACACCTTTCATTTGATACCCATATCGTACAAACAAATTCTAGAGTCAGCCCTGGTCCACCTTTATGGCGATATCCCTAAATGGCGTCCATCCATAGAACTATGGCCTACTCTCTCTTAAAATACTCTTTAATACCTTCCATTTGATACACATGTCATACAACCACATTCCAGGGTTACCCTAGGTTCATTTTCCTACATGGTGATTTTCCTTATTTTGTCTCCATAGCTCTCAACTGAGTATGTAATGTTCGGTTACACCCGAACTTAGCCTTCCTTACTTGTTATTTATCCAACTCCAAATCAAAGATAATTTTATATTTTATTTTATTCGGCATCCAAATAAAAAATATTTTTATTATTATATTGATTCTTCAGACGAATCAAAGATACCTTTTATTTTTTTATTTACTCGGCGTCAAAATATATATTTTTATATTCTTCAGGCGAATCAAGTACTTTTTTATTTTTTATTAAAATCCAACTTCAAATCAAGACAATTTTTATTTTTTATTAGATTCGGCACCCAAATAAAAAAATATTTTTGATTTGTTATTTGATTCTTCAGGCGAATCAAAGATAATTATGCCTTTCATGAACATGAAATGGTATATTAACTTTGGTCCGATGTTTGTAACGTTGAGAAATATAGAAGATAGACTCACCATTAAGTATACCGAATTGATCAGGGCGACGAACTGAGTTGATATAGCCATATCCGTCTGTCCGTCCGTCCTGTCTGTTTGAACGCAAACTAGTCCCTCAAATTTTGAGATATCTCAATGAAATTTGGCACAAGGATGTATTTTTGTATTATATTAGACATTGTCGGATCCGGTAGGATCGGACCACTATAACATATATCTCCCATACAACCGATCGTTCAGATAAGACGATTTTGGTCATTCCTGCCGCAATTTAGAAAGTATAAACGTGAAACTCGGTGATATATATTCTAATATATCATAGAAGATATCATGAAAAAATCATTTGATCGGAGCTATATATATATATATCCCATACAAACCGATCGTTCAGATAGAAAGATTTTTGGCCATTTCTCCCTTAATTTCAATATAAAAACGTTAAACTTGGTGATATTTATTCTAATATATCATAGAAGATTTCCTGAAAAAATCACTTTGATCGGAGCTATATATATATATATATCATCCCATACAACCGATCGTTCAGATAGAAAGATTTTTGGCCATTTCTCCCTTAGTTTCCAATATAAAAAACGTGAAACTTGGTGATATATATTCTAATATATCATAGAAGATTTCCTGTAAAAATCATTTCGATCGGAGCTATATATAATATATATCCCATACAACCGATCGTTCAGATAAGGGGGTTTTTTGCCATTTTTTTTATATTTATCTTAAAATCGTTTAGGTATGTACATCTGTTCACTATATATTTCTTATCTTATACAGCGCATTATTTGGAGATTACGAATGGGGTAAGATTATTGTCAGCCCCATTCATGAAAGCGTATGAAGTCTACGCACAGCGAAGACAGTCCGTCCTTACTTGTTTTTATTTTTTATTCATTCGGCATCCAAATAAAAAATGTTTTTTATTTGTTGTGGATTCTTCAGCCAAATCAAAGATAATTTTTATTTGTGATTTGGTGTTCGATCTCTAAGCCAGAAATTCGTAAAGTGTTCTAATTTAATAACGTTGTATAGGTTTGATACATACAATATCTACGTACCGTATAGGGCTATTATTTTTTTCAGACACAATATATGCTATGATGCCCAATAAGCCATTATTTGAGTGAAATTGACGGCATTCTAGCTGTTAGAGACGGCGCAGAAATTATGAAAAGTTTCGTATCCTAGAACAATCTGATTGTGCAAATAAAGCTATAACGACCGCTCTTACACTGACCATGGTTTTCAGACATATAATATGTGCAATATATACGAGATGAAAGCAGTTGGGACGTGATATCGTGCGAATGACCAAGCGTTGCGAACACTTCAGATACAATGAGGAAATGATGAAAAAAGTACACCCACTGTGATGCCGAAAAATCGGATCTGTAGAGTGGGGATATAGCATATAGTGGTCCAATCGGCCGAGTTCCGAGATAAACTACGAAGGATCTAATCGGACACTAATATACGACCTTGCGCATCGCAAATATTTATCAAGATAATCTCAAAAAATGGTGGACTAGTTTGCATACAAACAGACAGATGGACACGACGGACATGCTAAAATCCAAACTCAGCTTCCATACCTGATAGTCGAATTTTTTCT
>JARSSU010022284.1:0-29707 GCA_029619165.1 Eurosta solidaginis | reverse complement strand
CTCGCAGTTCGCAGTCCACTCAGTGACCGACTGACGGCAACCAACCCAATTGAATCTCTGTATAATCTTCTCGAGCGTCTTCGTGATTCCCAGATGACCTCCGCTTGGACCACTATGTAGCTCTTCGGGAACGTCAGGAATCCTTTTCCTGGAACAACTATCAGTTTCCTCTTATCTTGACCATCCTCACTCTCCCATATTCGATGAAGCAACCAAATATCAATTCTAAATTGTTCCACTGTGCCCAATAGGACTATCCGATGACATCTCTCTATTTGATCTTTCGTTCAAGCCCTTGCATAACATGTGACAGATCTGTACACTTCCTTAGTTGTTCCTTGTCCCATTCATCCATACACGTTATAGTCATTAGCCGTACATCTATAATTTCTTCTTTAGCCTCAGGTTTCGAACAGTGTTTGCATTCCAAAGTACATGGTCATCGTGACATTGCATCAGCATTTTCATGGGTACTACCTTTTCGATGCTTAATGGAAAAATCATAGCTTTGTAGTCGCCCGATCCACCATGCCAATTGACCTTCTGTGTTACGGAACTGTAGGAGCTGTGAAAACGTTTAATGCACTCTACCAATGCCAACAGCTCTATCCGTGTAACGCAATAGTTCCTCTCTGGTTTTCCTATTGATCGGCTGTAATATGCAACTACCTTCTCCTGTCCATCGACTAGTTGTGATAAAACGCCTCCTATAGCATATCCGCTCGCGTCTGTATCTAGAATAAACGTTGCTCCTGGAACTGGCATATCCGCCAACATTGGAGCAGTGCACAAACGCTCTTTCAATGTTTGGAAAGCCACTTCTTGCTACTTCTTCCATTTAAAAGCTTTATTTTTTCTTATAAGCTCGTAGAGGATATGGGTTACGCTGGCAAAGTTTGGTACAAATCGGCGGTAATATGTGCACAGCCCAAGGAAACTTCTCAATTCATGCAGGTTATGTGGTCTTGGCCTATCCATTACAGCTTCTATCTTTTCATTCGCAGTACAGATGCCCTCTGTCGTTACTTTGTGACCCAAATAACTTACTTCCTTTTTAAACAGAAAAACTTTTTGGCACTAAATTTCAGACCAGCACCTCCAAATTCTTCAGATGTTCTTCAAAGTTCTTTCCCAATACGATGATGTCGTCAAGGTACACTAAGCATGTTTTCCAATGTAGTCCTTTCAGTACCTGATCTATGAGTCTCTCAAAAGTAGCTGGTGTAATACAGTCCAAAGGGCATTACTGTAAACTGCCAAAGACCATCTCCGACACTGAAGGCTGTTTTCTCCTTGTCTTCCTCTTTCACCTCCACTTGCCAGTAGCCGCTTTTCAAGTCCAGTGAGGAAAACCATTTCGTACCAGATATCTAGTTCAGAGTATCGCCAATTCTTGGCAATTCGTAACGTCGTTCAACTTGCGGTAGTCCACGCAAAACCTCATTTTCCGTCCTTCTTCTTTACAAGTACCACCGGTGAGCTCCATGGACTAGCGGATGGTTCGATGACGCCGCTGTCGCTCATTTCTTGTATGATTTGACTGACAACTACCCGCTTCGCCAGTGGAACATTGCCAGGAGCTTGACAGATCGGCCTCGTATCTCCAGTGTCAATTTGATGTTTCACAACTTTGGTGCGGCCTGGTTTGGAACAATCCCTGTCAAATATGTGTGCGTACTTCAGAAGCAGTTGTTTTGCCTTACTCTGATAGTCTTCCTCTAGACACTACCTCCATGCCGTGATGTCATTTGAAAGATCTGTATTGCTATTTGAAACGTGTTCTTAGAGCTGTTCACGGTTAATAACTACTTCAGCCTTTTGGCATCTTCCCAATATGGTTCCTTTGGTAAGTTTGAGTAGTGATTTGAACTCATTGAGTACTCTTACGGGAATACGTCGGACATGTTTTCCCATAGCCACGGTTCAATTTGTTCGTCCCACAATTTTGCTGATTCTCCTCCACCAGCACTCGTTGAATGCTGTAGCCTTTCTCGTAATCGAAATTAAGTGGCACATCCATGTTCTTATATCGCATCGTCTTGCTTTGCATATCGATCTTGATGCCCTGGTCGATTAAGAAGTCCACTCCAATTATGATTTCATCAAAAATCTCTGCCACTATAAAATTGTGTAGTACAGTGGCGTTCCCTATTGTGCCTTCACATGCTACTTTTCCTAGGACCCGGGTGCCTTCTCCAGTAGCTGTACGCAATCTTGCTCCATGCAATGGTCTTATCTTCTTGTTGACTAAATCCGATCGAATGATGGAATGAGATGCATCAATAAACGTTCCTTTCCATCCACATGTCTTCCGACAGTAAGATTGCTCGACCTTCTTCCTATTTGCAAGATAGAGATGATGCGGCATTCAATTGCGGGTGCCAGCTGTCGCCCCTTGCGGCTCACTCGCTTTAGTTTAACGATTGAGTGGTCTTGCAGATTTGCTCATTTCCTTCATCTCTACGGTTACGGCCACCCACATTGTTGGAACTGTTAGGGTTGGTACTGCAATAACGTGCAATGTATCCTGGCTTACCACACTTAAAGCATTTGACGGTACCATCGGTTTTCTGCTGCGTTTCCTTTTAATGCTTCCAAAATTGTGCCTACCCAGTAGCTTTGTATGCGGGCTTACTCAAAAGTGACGCTATTTCCTGAGTCAGTGCATGGGATACCGTTTCAACAAATGTTAGTATTGGATTCGCATATGTAGCTCGTTTCGTTTCGACATCCCGTATTCCATTTATAAAGCTTTGAATTATAACCCTCTCGGTGTATTCTACGGGTGCGTTCGCATTTGCGAGATGAACCAATCTTTCAACAGCCGAAGCAAACTCCTGCAAAGTCTCATTAGCTTTTTGGTAGCGGTTTTGCTACCTATTTGGTATATCTGTTTCCTGTGTTCGCTTCCGTATCGCCTCTCCAGAGCGCTCATCAATGTTTCATAGCTGTTCCGTTCATTCTCTGGAATTGTATGCAAGATTTCAGCTGCAGGCCCATTTCAATGCTACGAAGAGTGCAGCAACTTTATCTTCAGCATTCCAGTTGTTCACTGCACTGCGGTCTTCTCGAACTGTAGCTAAAAGACCAGGAAAGGAACAGAACCGTCAAAAGAGGGAGTTTTTACCTTCATATTACTCGCTAAAGCAGCCGGGCGATTAAGTTGCAACTCCTGGATACGTCCTCTCAAAGCATCCAACTCGTCCTCGATTTTTTCCTCAAACTGCACTATTTTATCGTCCATACGCGCTTCGAGTTTTGATGATATACGCGCCTCTTGTGCTTCGAGTTGTATTGTTATGCGTGTCTCTTGTTCTTTCAGTTGTGTTTCCAGCTTTGATATTATGCGTGTCACCTGCGATTCTAGTTGGGATGCCATATTTGACTTCTGGTCCTCCAGGTGAGATAACATTTGCGACGACATTTCTGAAATGCGTGCCTCCTGTGCTTCCATCTTGGATGTTACTGTCGATGTTTGCGCAGATATTGCAGCAAATATCATGTTGAAGTCGGTGCTCGTAACTGTCTGCGATGTTACGATTTTCTCTTACGTTTTTGTTGTTGTCTCGTCACCATCAGGATGAAAGACATCATCGTCCACATTAATTACTTCCGACTCCATAACCTCTCGTAACCGTGCTTGAAATTCGATCTTATTGCCGGTTGTATTTAATCCACGGTTCTCCAACTCCTTTTTCATTTGCTGGATCTTTAATTCGCTTAACTTTGCCATTTCCAAGTTGTATTCGAAATCTTGGAAATTTATTCAACAATTCCTCTTCTACACCAATTGTAACGAATTTATCGAAATTCCGCTTATTCGAAACCTTCTGCTAACGTTCGTATCGCTAAACTGTTGCATAAATCACTTCAATTTTCAGTATTTCAAACTGACGTTTTTTTAGATTACTTTGGGAGTAGTACTTCACAGAACTTCGGCTGACGATTGCAGGTATGTGTGTGATATCTCTTCACTTCGAGCTGCTGGTTATGTGCGTAAATGGTGATGGATATGTTTATGTACAAAAGTGTAGCTTGCTTTAATGTGTACATGTACATAAGAGTGGATGCTTCATGTTTTTGTTGTTGCGTGAATATTTACTAAGAGCCTAGTGATGTCAACATTCGCCACAATATATACCATTGCCCCCCTTTCCCCTCTCACTTCCCCATTGCATAAAGTGGCTCTTAGGGTGTTCGTCATTTGCGTACTTTTCACTTTGTCTTTTGTATTATGAGGTATTCTTGAATTAACTATGTACTATGTGTGTGATAGTGGTATTGATAAATTCAGATCTTTTATGTCAAACGATGTCAATTTAATGTTCTTTTCCAGCTCAAAGCTACATAGCAAGGTTTTCTATTACTTAAGTGGTGTTAGTTATTGCCTGTTCGTTTCTTAGTTCCAGAGCATCCTCCAATATTTTTCTTAAATATTCGGACGGGTTTACCTCGTTATCCCCAAAATCAAAATCCCCAAAACAAAATCCCCAAAACAAAATTACCAAATCAAAACCCCCAAAATCAAAATCCCCAAAATCAAAATCCTCAAACTTATAATCCCCAACACAAAATCCCCATTTTATGTGTGAAATAAATTCAAATTAGGTTTAAAATTGCCGCGACAAAAAAGGCTAATAATCCATACCAACTTTCTGCAAAGGCGGCCTTCGGCCGCGCTTATAAAAAATAACCCTGTGCTACGCCATGCCAAGTCCGGGTGTGTGTTATAACCGTGGCTACCGCCGCGACTAGCAGTCCTATATATGGATAAGTAAAAATATGTATTGCCAAAACGTGAATATATAGTTATACATACATAAATATGAATGAAAAAGGAAAGAGATATGCTATTTTTTACACGGTCATGATGTTTATCATAGCACTGGGATTTTGTGTTTGGGGATTTTGATTTTGGGGATTTTTATTTTGTGGATTTTAATTTTTGGGATTACTTATTTGGGGATTTTGTGTTTGGGGATTTTTTTTCGGGGATTTTGTGGCACTCTCTATTCGGACACTTAATAGCATAATTCCGATTTAAAATTAATGATAGGTCGCATTGAAGTGACCGGCATATGGCTTTGGCAGCGTAATCAGTGCAGGAGCCGAAGAGATGATTTGGATAAATGTATTAAAAGAGTTTTGATGACCCTTACCTCTCCTTGGGACATCCTGGTCTTGAGTATTTATTTATTTATTTTTTTTTATTTATTTATATATTCATATTATAGTCTAGGACAATCAGAACCTCCTTACAGACTATTTACAAATGTATCTTAACTAATAAATATTAAATATTCAAATTATTTCATTTAATAGCAGTTTAAACCTAAATGTAATTAAATAAAAATCAATATCTATAGAATACAGCAAATTAAACTCCCTCATTGCCCTAGCAATTGGAGAATTAGAAGCTTAAGTCATTCTAAATCTATCTAACCAGAAAAAATCGTTACATCGAATGGTTCGCGATGGTACATTGGACCGTATACATTCTATAAGATAGGGTGAGTCAACCATCCCATTGATGATATCATATAAAAATGTCAATGATAGCACTGACCTTCTACTCACTAAAGATTTCAGGTTAATTAAAAGACACCTAGAACTGTTTGTTGGAACGGGATCGTGAAAACGCAAAGACCGGAGGGCAAATCGCAAAAATATTTTTTGAATACGCTCAAGTCGGTCTATATGGCTGGCATGGTACGGCCTCCAAATAAAAACATCATATTCTAGTTTAGACCGCACTAGGGTTGTAAATAAAAGCTTTAAAGTATAAGGATAACTAAAATCTATACCGAAACGGCGAATGAACGCGAGTGTGGAATAAGACTTCGCAATGACATAATTAATCTTCTGTGAAACAGAAACTTCGCATCAAGATCTGATATTTCATCAACAACCCTCAGCGTAGTGTCACCATTATGACAAGAAACAGCAAGAACATTTTGAGTTTTAGCAAAAGTGTAATATTTCCGAATAATAAAATTTAAGCGCTGAAGTTTAGCTTCAGAATGATATTCCTTCTTTATTGAATAAATTCTTTCCTATATATACAAAAGTTCTTAACCTATACATATATACATTCTTACATTAATATTTACATACTAGCGGTGCATGACTCAATAGTGAGAAATGCTTTGTCAGCGAATTATTATATTGACCTACATATTGTCAATATGATTCTTACTTGAGCAATTTGGGTATGACGCATTAATGCATTAGGCGACTTGGAAAACGCGAATGAACTCATAGTAGTTATCTGGGTCAATGGACGAATGTTTGTAACGTTAAACGTGTTTAAAGTGAGGTAAATTGCACGCGATACTACACCATCGGCCTTTTAAATGAGCGTATATAATTTTATTTTAATTATATACGGTCACCCCAAAGTTACTGTGATAAGTGTGCCGTGTTGTTTCATTTTTCGTTGAATGACCCAGTCAACTTGCTTTGTGTTACCAAATAATTTTTTGCATTCAGTTGTAATGTATGTCATAGTGGTAACTTGATATTATAAGTTTATATGTTTTCTTTTTGCTTTTATTCGTTTGCATTTGCTTTACATACTATGCCCGTTATGCTCATTCTCGCTTTTTCATAATAAGCTGACTTTTTCTATTTTTTTTGTATATTTACTATGATGAGTAATTTATTATTATTTTTTTTTGGTTTTTGTTTTTTTTTGCACAGCCGTCCCTTAAGAGCGTCGACTCCCTTAAAAAGCAGCATGTGTTTACAAATTATTATGAAGTAACTGTAACTTTGTGCTAACATGGGTTAGTATTTTTATTTCTTTTGTTTATTTACATTTTCTTTCTTACGTATCTATGTTGTTGAGCAAATTGGGATACTTATAATATCATTGTATTGGCTTTTAAATCATATGTGTTACTAGTAAATGTTCTATACTGTGCCATGTAATATGTTCTGTACCGGATTAAACCTATTCGTATAGATTATATGTGTGGGTTGAAGTAAAAATATTTTCTATTACTATATTCTATATATGGCGGCCACCGTGGTGTGATGGTAGCGTGCTCCGCCTACCACACCGAATGCCCGGGGTTCACAAAGCAACATCAAAATTTTAGAAATAAGGTTTTTCAATTAGCAGAAAATTTTTCTAAGGGGGTCGCCCCTCGGCAGTGTTTGGCAAGCACTCCGAGTGTATTTCTGCCATGAAAAGCTCTCAGTGAAAACTTATCTGTTTCGCAGATGCCGTTCGGAGTCGGCATAAAACAAGTAGATCCCGTCCCGCCAATTTGTAGGAAAAATTAAAAAGGAGCACGACGCAAATTGGAAGAGAAGCTCGGCCTAAAATCTCTTCGGAGGTTATCGCGCCTTACATTTAATAATTTATTTTTAAATTCAACTCTAAAAAAATATTTTCCTATTACTATTTTCTATTCTACTTGTGGCTAAATAAAAATATCTTTCCTAAAATTATGATCTCTCTAAAAATTAGGTTTCCTATCTGAATCATCTCATATCTATATCTATTTTTTCTTTTTTTTCGTTTTTTTTCTATTTCTAACTTTAATTATTTTTATTAAATAACGGCTTTTCATTGTTATTTCATTTTATTAGGGTTTTATTGAATTTAGTGTATAACAAAAATCTGTAGCTAATTGTGCAGGAATTTTGGAGCTGAGGTTGGCGGAAGAGCAAGGTAGTTTATATTAGTGGTAGTAGTTTAGCTGGTTAATGGAAGGATGGTACAGTGGATGCAAAAATTATTCTATTATTTATTATTCTATTTATTTTTCTTATTTTTCCAGCAAATTCTTTGATCTTATTTGTCATGCGATTTCTGCGGCGGCGACAAGACAGAATCGTCATGATTTTTATGAAGAATTATTTTTATTTTTATACCGGGATTTGTCACTTGCACAACCCCTTGGGTTTGTGCAATTAGTTGATCTTGAGAACCTGGTTATCAATTTTTAAATTTGCCTCCTGCAGTAAATATTCAATTATTTTTTCCTTATAGATGTCAAGTCCTGGATTACCGGCATTTCTTGTATGCCTGGTCGAATATTGTCCTAAGTCAATAACTTCCTCAACAATCTGGTTGCTTGATACTTTTTCTACGCTGCCATTTTTCTATCCTAAGATGAAAATGAGCGCGACTAGTCTTTTATTGCAAATTTATATAGGACTTTACATATATTTTTAAGGTTCTCGTTGTGACTTCTTCATAAATATTTTTTTGGTCTTATTGGCTGCTTGTAAAATTTTTGTATTTATACTCAGTTGAGCAGAGCTCACAGAGTATATTAAGTTTGATTGGATAACGGTTGGTCGTACATATATAAAGGAATCGCGATAGATATAGACTTCCATATATCAAAATAATCAGGATCGAAAAAAAAATTGATTGAGCCATGTCCGTCCGTCCGTCCGTTAACACGATAACTTGAGTAAATTTTGAGTATCTTGATGAAATTTGGTATGTAGGTTTTTAAAATGAACGATATCGGACTATAACCACGCCCACTTTTTCGATAACGAAAATCTCGAAAATCCGAAAAAGTGCGATAATTCATTACAAAAGACAGATAAAGCGACGAAACTTGGTAGATGAGTTGAACTTATGACGCAGAATAGAAAATTAGTAAAATCTTGGACAATGAGCGCGGCACCGCCCACTTTTAAAAGAAGGTAATATAAAATTTTTGCAAGCTGTAATTTGGCAGTCGTTGAAGATATCATGATGAAATTTGGCAGGAGCGTTACCCCTATTACTATATGTACACTTAATAAAAATTAGCAAAATCGGAGAAGGACCACGCCCACTTTAAAAAAAAATTTTTTTTAAAGTAAAATTTTAACAAAAAATTTAATATCTGTACAGTATATAAGTAAATTATGTCAACATTCAACTCCAGTAATGATATGGCGCAACAAAATACAAAAATAAAAGAAAATTTCAAAATAGGCGTGGCTCCGCCCTTTTTCATTTAATTTGTCTATGATACTTTTAACGCCATAAGTCGAACAAAAATTAACCAATCCTTTTGACATTTGGTAGGGGCATAGATTTTATGACGTTAACTGTTTTCTGTGAAAAAGGGCGAAATCGGTTGATGCCACGCCCAGTTTTTATACACAGTCTTCCGTCTGTCCTTCCGCATGGCCGTTAACACGATAACTTGAGCAAAAATCGACATATCTTTACTGAACTTAGTTCACGTACTTATCTGAACTCACTTTATCTTGGTATAAAAAATGAACGAAATCCGACTATGACCACGCCCACTTTTTCGATATCGAAAATTACGAAAAATGAAAAAATGCCATAATTCTATACCAAATACGAAAAAATGGATGAAACATGGTAAGGTAATTGGATTGTTTTATTGACGCGAAATATAACTTTAGAAAAAACTTTATAAAATGGTTGTGATACCTACCATATTAAGTAGAAGAAAATGAAAAAGTTCTGCAGGGCGAAATAAAAAACACTTAAAATCTTGGCAGGTATTACATATATAAATAAATTAGCGGTATCCAACAGATGATGTTCTGGGTCACCCTGGTCCACATTTTGGTCGATATCTGGAAAACGCCTTCAAATATACAACTACCACCACTCCCTTTTAAAACTCTCATTAATACCTTTAATTTGATACCCATATCGTACAAACATATTCTAAAGTCACCCCTGGTCCTCCTTTATGGCGATATCTCGAAAAGGCGAACACCTATACAACAACCACCTCTCCCTTTTAAAACCCTCATTAATACCTTTAATTTGATACCCATATCGTATAAACACATTCTAGAGTCACCCCTGGTCCACCTTTATGGCGATATTTCGAAACGGCGTCCACCTATAGAACTAAGGCCCACTCCCTTTTAAAAACACTCACTAACACCTTTCATTTGATACCCATATCGTACAAACAAAGTCTAGAGTCACCCCTGGTCCACATTTATTGCGATACCTCGAAAAGGCGTCCACTTATAGAACTAAGGCCCACTCCCTTTTAAAATACTCATTAACACCTTTCGTTTGATGCCCATATTGTACAAACAAATTCTAGGGTCACCCCTGGTCTACCTTTATGGCGATATCTCGAAACGGTGTCCACCTATGGAACTAAGGATTACTCCCTTTTAAAATACTCATAATTAACACCTTTCATTTGATACCCATATCGTACAAACGCATTCTAGAGTCAACCCTGATCCACCTTTATGGCTATACCCCCAAAAGGGCGTCCACCTATAGAACTATGGCCCACTCCCTCATAAAATACTCTTTAATGCCTTTCATTTGATACACATATCATATAAACACATTCCAGGGTTTCCCTCGGTTCATTTTCCTACATGGTTATTTTCCCTTATGTTGTCACCATAGCTCTCAACTGAGTATGTAATGTTCGGTTACACCCGAACTTAACCTTCCTTACTTGTTTTATACTCAGTTGAGCAGAGATCACAGAGTATACTAACTTTGATTGGATAACGGTTGGTTGTACAGGTATAAAGGAATCGAGATAGATATAGACTTCCATATATCAAAATCATCAGGATCGAAAAAAAATTTGATTGAGCCATGTCCGTCCGTCTGTCCGTTAACACGATAACTTGAGTAAATTTTGAGGTAGCTTGATGAAATTTGGTATGTAGGTTCCTGAGCCCTCATCTCAGATTGCTATTTAAAATAAAAAATATCGGACTAAAATAAAAGAAAATTTCAAAATGGGCGTGGCTCCGCCCTTTTTAATTTTATTTGCCTAGGATACTTTTAATGCCATAAGTCGAACAAAAATTTACCAATCCTTGTGAAATTTGGTGAGGGCTTAGATTCCAGGACGATAACTGTTTTCTGTGAAAAAGGGCGAAATCGGTCGAAGCCACGCCCAGTTTTTATACAAAGTCGACCGTCTGTCCTTCCGCTCGGCCGATAACACGATAACTTGAGCAAAAATCGATATATCTTTACTAAACTCATTTCGCGTACTTATCTGAACTCACTTTGTATTGGTATAAAAAATGGCCGAAATCCGACTATGACCACGCCCACTTTTTCGATATCGAAAATTATCAAAAACGAAAAAAATGCCATAATTCTATACCAAATACGAAAAAAGGGATGAAACATAGTATTTGGATAGGTTTATTGACGCAAAATATAACTTTAGAAAAAAACTTTGTAAAATGGGTGTGACACCTACCATATTAAGTAGAATGAAATGAAAAAGTTCGGCAGGGTGAAATAGAAAACCCTTGAAATCTTGGCAGGAATACTGTTCGTGGTATTATATATATAAATAAATTAGCGGTATCCAACAGATGATGTTCTGGGTCACCCTGGTCGATATACAACTACCATCACTCCCTTATAAAAGCCTCATTAATACCTTTAATTTGATACCCATATCGTACAAACAAATTCTAGAGTCACCCCTGGTCCACCTTTATGGCGATATATCGAAAAGGCGTCCACCTATAGAACTAAGCCCCACGCCCTATTAAAATACTCATTAACACCTTTCGTTTGATACCCATATTGTGCAAACGCATTCTAGAGTCCCTGGTCCACCTTTATGGCGATATTTCGAAACGGCGTCCACCTATGGAACGAAGGATCACTCTCTTTTAAAATACTCATTAACGCCTTTCATGTGATACCCATATCGTACAAACAAATTCTAGAGTCACCCCTGGTCCTCCTTTATGCCGATATTTTGAAAGGCGACCACCTATACAACTACCACTACTCCCTTTTAAAACCCTCATTAATACCTTTAATTTGATACCCATATCGTACAAACACATTCTAGAGTCACCCATGGTCCACCTTTATGGCGATATCTCGAAAAGGCGTTCACCTATAGAACTAAGCCCCACGCCCTTTTAAAATACTCACTAACACCTTTCGTTTGATACCCATACTGTACAAACAAATTCTAGAGTCACCCCTGGTCCACCTTTATGGCGATATCTCAAAAAGGCGACCACCTATACAACTACCACCACTCTTTTTTAAAACCCTCAATAATTCCTTTAATTTGATACCCATATCGTACAAACACATTCTAGAGTCACCCCTGGCCCACCTTAATGGCGATATCTCGAAAAGGTGTCCACCTATAAAGTTAAGCCTCACGCCCTTTTAAAATACTCATTAGCACCTTTTGTTTGATACCCATATTGTACAAACGCATTCTAGAGTCACCCCTGGTCCAACTTTGTGGCGATATCTCGAAAAGGCGTCCACCTATAGAACTAAGGCCCACTCCCTTTTAAAATGCTCACTAACCCCTTTCATTTGATACTTATATCGTACAAACAAATTCTAGGGCCATCCCTGGTCCACCTTTATGGCGCTATCCCGAAACGGCGTCCACCTATGGAACTAAGGATCACTCCCTTTTAAAATACTCATTAACGCCTTTCATTTGATACCCATATCGTACAAACAAATTCTAGAGTCACCCCTGGTCCACCTTTATGGCGATATCCCTAAATGGCGTCCACCTATAGAACTATGGCCCACTCCCTCATAAAATTATCTTTAATACCTTTCATGTGATACACATGTCATACAAACACATTCCAGGATTACCCTCGGTTCATTTTACTACATGGTTATTTTTCCTTATGTTGTCACCATAGCTCTCAACTGAGTATGTAATGTTCGGTTACACCCGAACTTAACCTTCCTTACTTGTTTTTTCATATGTCCGCTGACACAAATTTTACCAGGGCTGTTTTATAAATCTTTTTCCTTTGACAGCCTTCAGGGATGTTATTTTGATAACTTCCATGGAAACTAATATTGTGAGGTGTGCAAATTATTGACTTGCCATTAAATTTGGGCAGGTCTGATGAAGCTGCGTTTAATGGCGTTTGCGACATTTTGAGAGTGCTGTGTAAGGTTTATTTTTAATTATTTGCTGCTCTTCCTCAGCTTTGGGTTTGGAAATTTGAGAAGGAGAAAAAAGAAAATTTTTAGACGCGCTATTGCACGATTTTCAATTGGCTATACTTCAATTTCATATAGTTTCTGATTATAGTGGCTATTGCGATGACTAATAGCCCGACT
Organism: Eurosta solidaginis; assembly: GCA_029619165.1. Lineage (NCBI taxonomy): Eukaryota > Metazoa > Arthropoda > Insecta > Diptera > Tephritidae > Eurosta > Eurosta solidaginis. Next base: position 16,638 of record JARSSU010022284.1, on the reverse strand, counting down.
ACGCAAATCATTGCGCCTAGCCAAATATCTGGAATTTTTGGGGTAATTTTTTTGTCTAATTGGTCTGGTGGATCATATTTAACTATCCTGTTTCCTGTTCCTGGATTTTCTGAATTTTCTTTCCCTAATTCATAACCGGCTATCGCTATCATGATGCCTTGAGCTATTTTAGTAAACCAATATATTTTGAATATATTAATTTTCCTGCTTCTATGAGTAAAAAAAATTTCCATGAAAATATCTACTAAGTTTAGACTTCAACAAAGTTTTCTTGGTTTTTTATGTAAGCATTCCATTTTACTTGTTTATTTAGTTAACGCTATTAAAGTATAAACAATTTTGATTTTAATGGAAAAATTTGTTTAATTAAAAATTTTTTTGGATTATTTAAAATTAATTTTTATGCCATTTTGATGATTTATTTTTCTTTATTTAATTAACATTATAGAAAAATGTGTTTCTAAAATTTTGATTTCCTTAAAAAAAAATTTAAAAACTTAATATTTTTGATATTTCTATGTTTTTTAAAATGGAAATTTATTTAATGAATTTACTTTACAAAGTATTGTTTAAAATTAAATTTTATGCTATTGTTATTATTTTTTTTCTACGCCACATTGGGCTTCAATTTTTTCTCTATTTTTGGATTTAGTTTGTGCCATTGTCAAGGCTGGCATCAAACTTTTGGAAACAAATTTTTTCATCCTTACATATTAAAAAAAATCCTAAGCAAAAACTTTCGTTTTTGCTAAACGGTTATCGTCCATAAGGCCGCTCAATTGATTCTAATCTTAAATATACATGTAGTGTAATAACTTTTAAATATACTTATTAAAGCTAACAGCCGCCAGTCGTTCTTGAATCTTCTTTCTTTTGCTGCCAGGCTAATGTCCAATTTTGTATTCCACTTCTCTATGCTGCTAACTGCTGTTGCTGTTATTTTGTTGCAAGCCCATCAAATCTCTTTTGGTTGTTGAAAGTCTATCAAATTTCTTCTGGATGTTGAAAGTCCATCAAATTTTTTCTGGTTGTTAAAAGTCCATCAAATATCTTCTGGTTGTTAAAAGTCCATCAAATCCTTTTTGTTTGTTAAAAGTTCATCAAGTTTCTTCTGGTTTCCAATGTTTTTGTCGGATTTGTTTATACCAGGATATCCTCTAGCTTCGAACCAGTTTGTTGCTTGGCGGGATCTCTTCAAGTAAGATCCTTCAAACAATTTTCGCTTGTTAGGCAAATTTTATGTTTTATGGGTCCAACTGGCAGGATCTTCCTCCAACTAGATTTTTTAGCAGTTTTGCCAATTTCAAATCTAGTCTGGCAGGATCGCCATGTAATATTTCCGAATAATAAAATTGAAGCGCTGAAGTTTAGCGTCAGAATGGTTTTCCTTATTTATTGAATAAATTCTTTCCTATTTATACAAAAGTTCTTGACCTATACATATATACATTCTTACATTAATATTTACATACTAGAGGTGCATGACTCAATAGTGAGAAATGCTTAATATGATTCTTACTTGAGCAATTTGGGTATGACACATTAATGCATTAGGCGACCTGGCAAACGCGAATGAACTCTTAGTAGTTATCTGGGTCAATGAATGAATGTTTGTAACGTTAAGCGTGTTTGAAGTGAGGTGAATTCCACGCGATACTACAAAAGTAATACTAAAACATGTACTTATATTTAAAAGCAGACGATTCTGTCTACAGCAGTCCATTACGTTATCAAGATCCGCTTGGAGCATAGTGGACTCAGATTGAGTCGTGATTGATGCAAAAATCGTCAAGTCATCAGCATACAATAAGAATTCAGCATAACTGAAGCAATGACGTATGTCATTAATAAAGATAACAAATAATAAGACTCCCAACACACTCCCTTGGGGTACACCAGAGGTGGCAGTAAACGACCACGAACAGATACCATCTACCACAACAACACAGCTACGATCTGCCAAGTAAGACCTCACCCACGATAGCATACTAGAATGCAAGCCCAAGCCAGCAAGTTTAGATATTAATAATGAATGGTTGACTTTGTCAAAAGCCTTCGAAAAATCAGTTTAGATAGTATCAACTTGTGCTCTCCTATTAAATGAAGAAATACAGAATTCAGAAAATACTGCTAGATTAGTTACAGTTGATCTGCCAGGCATGAAACCATGCTGATTAGGTGAAATGAGTATTGGTCATTTGTTCGGTGTCCTACTTATCAGGATCATATAAACCGTATTGAGTTTGTACAGCTTGTAAAAACAGGTTTCTTCTAACTAACTTGGCATCTTTATAAAATAGTAGATTACTTGGTGTAATGTTCATTCATAAGCTTATTATCGGCGAGATTGACTCCCCTGACCTTTCAGCCCCTTTCATTTACCTCTTGTCGCCAAAATTTTGCCTCTGCGCATTTGGTGCTCTCGTTACAATGACGGGTACAACTGTATTAGTTTCGAATGTCGATTTTCGGTTTACACACTGATATACTCTTGTGCTTAGCCTGTCATTTTAATATTTTTATAACTTATTGCGATGTTAATTGTGATTAACATATTGTTTCTATGTACATACTTCATTTTAATTATTTATTTAGGTTTTGGCTTGTAATTACTTATCTATTCTATTATAATCAATAAATGACCGCTCTGTCTTTGTTTCGAGTTTGAATAAAATAAAATAAATAAATGAAAGTATATGTCACGTTTGCATTTCCTATATTTGTTGCATTTTTTACAGCTATTTTGCCTTTTTTCTGATATTCACTCTTGGGATTCTCTCTTATTCTACGACACTTCATTATATTTGTGAGTCTTTTTCTGTTATCACAGTCGTATTGCCTTAGTCCGCCGCATGAACAAAATCTGTTTTTAACACGCTTTTATTAGCTTGGCCTGTATGTAACGGAATCTTTGAGCTTAATTTTCACCGGTTTCTAGAAGTCTGATTAATTTGAAACTTTGCATACGTATCAGGGACCGATGACAATGCATTAATGTGATGGTGTGGTGACATAAGGTCAACGGCCATAAGGTCAATTGGCCTTATTACCACTTTGTATGGCCATAAGTTTGATTGAAACTTTGCACACATATCAAGGCTCGATGACAATGCATTAATGTGATGGTGTGGTGACATAAGGTCAACGTCCATAAGGTTAATTGGCCTTATTACCACTTTGAATGGCCTTAATTTTGATTGAAACTTTGCACACGTATCAAGGCTCGATGACAATGCAATAATGTGATGGTGGGGTGACATAAGGTTAACGGACATAAGGTCAATTGAACTTATGACCAACCCAAAGGGCCATAGATTTGCAACCTTTCACATTATGCGAAAAACGAATTCCTTTATTAATGATAGAAGTTGATGCATGGCACATCTACGAAAGAGCATACTGGAGCCCTTTTTTAACACGCTTTTATTAGCTTGGCCTGTATGTAACGGAATCTTTTAGCTTGATTTTCACCGGTTTCTAGAAGTCTGATTAATTTGAAACTTTGCATACGTATCAAGGACCGATGACAATGCATTAATGTGATGGTGTCGTGACATAATGTATACGGCCATAAGGTCAATTGGCCTTATTACCACTTTGAATGGCCATTAGTTTGATTGAAACTTGCGCACGTATCAAGGGTCGATGACAATGCATTAATGTGATGGTGTGGTGACATACGGTCAACGGCCATAAGGTCAATTGGCCTTATTACCACTTTGAATGTCCATTAGTTTGCACGCTTATCAAGGCTCGATGACAATGCAATAATGTGATGGTGGGGTGACATAAGGTAAACGGACATAAGGTCAATTGAACTTATGACCACCTCAAATGGCCATAGATTTGAAACCTTGAAAATAATACAAAAAACGCATTCCTTTATTAACACGCTTTTATTAGCTTGGCCTGTATGTAACGAAATCTTTGGGCTTAATTTTCACCGGTTTCTAGAAGTCTGATTAATTTGAAACTTTGCATACGTATCAAGGACCGATGACAATGCATTAATGTGATGGTGTGGTGACATAAGGTCAACGTCCATAAGGTCAATTGGCCTTATTACCACTTTGAATGGCCATAAGTTTGATTGAAACTTTGCACACGTATCAAGGCTCGATGACAATGCAATAATGTGACGGTGGGGTCACATAAGGTTAACGGACATAATGTCAATTGAACTTCTGACCACCCCAAATGGCCATAGATTTAAAACCTTGCACATAATGCGAAAAACGCATTCGTTTATTAACGATAGAAGTGGATGCATGGCACATCTACGAAAGAGCATACTGGAGCCCTTTTTAACACGCTTTTATTAGCTTGGCCTGTATGTAACGGAATTTTGAGCTTAATTTTCACCGGTTTCTAGAAGTCTGATTAATTTGAAACTTTGAGTACTTATCAAGGACCGACGACAATGCATTAATGTGATGGTGTGGTGACATAAGCTCAACGGCCATAAGGTCAATTGACCTTATTACCACTTTGAATGGGCATAAGTTTGATTGAAACTTTGCACACGTATCACGGCTCGATGACAATGTATTATTGTGATGGTGTGGTGGCATAAGGTAAACGGCCATAAGGTCAATTGCCTTATTACCACTTTGAATGGCCATAAGTTTGACTGAAACTTTGCACACGTTTCAAGGCTCGATGACAATGCATTACTGTGATGGTGTGGTGACATAAGGTCAACGGCCATAAGGTCAATTGGCCTTATTACCACTTTGAATGACCATACGTTTGATTAAAACTTTGCACACGTATCAAGGCTCGATGACAATGCATTAATGTGATGGTGTGGTGGCATAAGGTCAATTGGCCTTATTACCACTTTGAATGGACATAAGTTTGATTGAAACTTTGCACACGTATCAAGGCTCGATAACAATGCAATAATGTGATAGTGGGGCATATAAGGTTAACGGACATAAGGTCAATTAAACTTGTGACCATTCCAAATGGCCATAGATTTGAAACCTTGCACATAATGCGAAAAACGCATTCATTTGTTAATGATAGAAGTGGATGCATGGCACATCTACGAAAGAGCATACTGGAGCCCTTTTTAACACGCTTTTATTAGCTTGGCTTGTATCTATCTATGTATCTATGTATCCATGTATGTATGTAACGGAATCTGGAGTGGAGCCGAGAGACCCCAGTAATGCAGAGTTCCGAATTCCGTTGCACCTTTTGAAGCATTTTAAGATAGGTACTTTTAGCTAGTGCAGGCCACCAGACCAAGGCACCATAAAGAAGAATCGGGCGCACAATGGCTGTGTAAATATAGTAGGTCACCTTAGGGGAGAATCCCCAGGAGGTGCCAATTGCCCTCTTGCAGGTGAACAGCTCTGCTGCTGCCTTCTTGGATTGCTCCCCTATATGGTCACTCCATAATAGCTTCCTATCCAGAATGACTCCCAAATACTTGACTTGATCGCTAAACGCTAAGAACGTACCCCCAATTCTTGGCGGTGTAAGATTTGGTACTTTGTACCTCCTCGTGAAGAGAACAAGCTCGGTTTTATCCGGGTTGACTTCCAAGCCTGTGGCGGGTTGTACTCCTGGAACAGCTCCAGGATGTCAGCTGGGTCCGTTGGCGTCACTGGAACCCAGGCTCTAGCCCTTGGTCGTGAGGGGATATCACGCGCCTCCACTACCTTGAGGCGCGCCCGGATATACCACCCCTATCAGCGTGACGGCGACCCTATAGATGTTGACCGACCTGGCGTCGTCACAGGCAATTAGCTTGACATTGCCCTGGAACCACCCTGCATCGGTGTAAGATGGCGGTGGACCAGGGTTGTCTTTTAACCTTAACGGCCACCGTAGCGAGCGCGGCCTCGACACTTCCACTTTTGTTTCGGGATCCTGCCATATTCGCTGCTCTCGTCTATAATGCCAATGATCTGCCGACCCTTGGCAATTTCGGCGAAAGACCGCGTCCAGCCTCCCTGCGTATTGGCCCTTTTCGGTGCCGTGGGGTTGGATTCAACCATGGACCGCTGGCGTTTCGAGGTTTCATCACTCTCGACTAAAACTTTTAAAATTACTTGAACTAAAAAATTAAAAATAAATAATGGTTTAAAGAAAAACTGAAAAACACGCTTTTACAGCTAACCGAACTAAAAAATAGAAAATAATTTTTAATACAAAAGAGTTTATAATAATTTAATTCACAGTAAAAAGCGTGGGGTGCTTGATATTGAATGTTACAATCATTCTATTGGCAACTATCTGAGAGGAAAGATATGAAATGTTGTCAAATGCACCCCACGATTTTTACTCTGAATTAAATTATTCTGTTAATAACTTAAATTTTTTTATAATTTATTTTGAGGTGATTAACTATAAACGATGTTTGACCTTCTACTACTATTATATAAACTCTTTTTAATTGAAAATTATTTTCTATTTTTTAGCTCGCTTTGCTATAAAATCATGTTTTTTTAGTTTTTTTTAACTATTATTTATTTATATGGAAAGATATGGGCAACACCATGGGGAAAATTTTTGTAAATAATTAACGGTAATTCTCATCTACTTGAAACTTGCACACTATTGCACTACAAATGAATGAGCTTGAAGACTGCACATTCAGAAATTTTCTAGAAACTGTTAATGAAAAGTTTCGAAAATTGATAAAAATTTGATTAATTTAACTTTAAAATGTTTATAATTATACATATGTATGTGGTTTTGTGTAATAGTTTTGACTATATTATAAATGAAAAATTATAAAGCTCTTTCATACACAAAGTTCTTATGCACGGGGTTTGAACTCATTATGTAAATTTGTTTATTTTTTCAGAAGCTTTTGACCACAGCCGCAAATAGTATGTGCACGCTAAAAAAGAACGGGTTGGTTCGTGGTTCGGTTCAAAGCCCCAAAAAAGCTGGTGGTTCGGTTCGAACCGATTTGCAGCCCTTTTTAATACTTTCATCAACGAAACAAATTTACATCATGTGTTCGGGAGTCAATGCAGTGAAGCATGTCGAACATTGAATCGAATTATTATCATTGTAATGATGCGATATGCTGAACAGCGTTGTTTTTTGCATTTGTGTAAAAATATGATTATGGCATTTCCCCGTAATGGTTCTTATTGTTGTTGTATTAACGATAAAGATATCCCCCTCCCGAAAGTTTTGTGGAGTGTTATCGATGTGGACGGTCCTTTGTCGGATATGGATCCGGTACGTTGCGGTAACAAGCAACATTATGGTACAAGCCCGACTATCACAGAAACAAGGCTACAGCTGTTTCGATTATACATTGTAAATGTGCCACTCACAGGAGAAACGGCTGTTAAGATAATTACAAGGTGTAATCGTCCTGTTGTTGTTGTTGTAGCGATAAGGTTACTCCCCGAAGGCTTTAGGGGAGTGTTATCGATGAGATGGTCCTTTGCCGGATACAGATCCGGTACGCACCGGTAACACAGCACCATTATGGTACTAGCCCGACCATCTCGGGAACGATTTATATGACCACATTAAAGTTCAGGCCAATCCTCCCTCCCCACCCCCAAGTTTCATGAGAAGCTTTTGGTCGCCAGAGCCTAGTCTGTTAGTGAAACGGGATTCGCCGCTCGAAGTTGAGGTTGACAATTGGGTTGGAGAAGCTAGATTTTGCGCTACACAGCCCCTTGAACCCGTATAATCATCCTGATGTCACGTTGTTTAAATTTTTCCCAAATTATAAAATAAATTAAAAATTGCTTCTAATGAATGTTTTCATGGAACATTTAAAAGCAATGGAGACAATCCCCGCTTAATTAATAATAATAATACCCAACAGATTAATACCCTCCAAAGCCCGCCCGACCGGCGCGAGGTCGAGATCTAAAAGAGCTCTGCTACAGAATAAAAATCATCAGCTAAGTACTATACATAACAGTTAGACATTATTCATATATGTACATACTACATTGTTCAATAATTGAACATTTTTAGTTTATTTTTATTTTATTTTATTTTTTTGTTACCAGTTAAGATAGGATAAGACAGTTTTCTTTAGGGTAAAAAGTGGATCCGTTATATCAAATGCATTCGAATGTGTGTTAAAATCATGACAAAAACATCGAAAAGGTTAATTCAATTAGAAATTAGTTCTTTCTACACTACCTCAAAAGAAGGGTTTCATACAAAAAGACAACATTGATTAGTTTTCTGTATTTCTATAGATAGAACAAAACAAAATACCAGTTTCTCCCAAATTTCGACCACTTTGAACGTCCACGTCAATGGCACTACGCTACCGACTGTCTTACACCCCAAAATCTTAGGTGTGACGTTCGATCAGGATCTACATTTTGAGCGTGTAGACGCAATTGTACCGAAAATCAAGAGCCGTAATAAAATCCTCAAATCTCTTGCTGGCAGTACTTGGGGAAAAGATAAAGATATCCTCATTACCATTTACAAAGCAATTGGCCAGCCCATTGCATGCTTCGCGTCCCCGATATGGTCGCCAAGCCTAAAGATTACCCACTGGAAGAAGCTACAGGCCTGCCCTCAGAACCGCCGCGGGTTGTCTCCTTATGTCCCCAGAACACCATCTACATAATGAGGCGAGAATACTCCCAATAAGCCAATAATGGAAAGAGATGAAATGATAACCAAACAGTTTCTGTTGAAAACCCAGAAACCTGGGCATCCCAACAGACATCTGATTGATGATCCAACACCGCCCAGGGGCTTAAGGAGTCACAGCCGTATGAAGCCAAAAAAACATAAGCAGGTCCTTGGTGAACTCCATAAACAGGCGTCGGACCTCTATGTCAGGAATTGCCCGGTGAATCCAGTACCCAAAGAGCAATACCCTAAACTTGGGGAAGAGGAGCGCACACTCCCTAGAGAAAGGCGAGTCACTCTAGCCCAACTTCGATCTGGATACTGTAACAGGTTAAACTCTTACCTATCCAGAATCAAGCCCGACATACAAAATGTCTGCCCCGCTTGCAATATGTCCCCACATGACACCAACCATCTCTTCAATTGTAAAGTGGAAGCAAGGCCTCTAACACGCCTCTCATTATGGCCCACCCTGTTGAAACAGCAAGTTTCCTTGGACTCCCGGTAGAGGACATTGATGAAAATTTGTGATTGGTCAGACCTATTGGATGGGACAAGCACTGCTACAACAACAACAACAACAACAACTAGTTTCTTTGAAACGGACAAGAACAAAAAGCATATCTTTGACACATGACAACATACATATGAAGTATGTACAGTACAAACAATAAAATATGCAAGAAAGGCAATTGGGAGAAGCTTACAACTAAGGCACGACGTGACTGAATGTGTTTTTAACAGGTTAAGCATCGAAGGAGTGCGGGTTCGAGTCCCACTCCCGGGAGAAAAGGTTTTGAAGAGATTTACGAGGTATAGTCGAAACAGATATAGCCTTGTCCATCCTGATGTCACGTTGTTTAAATTGTTCTATGTTATAAATGAATAGTGCGACACGAATTGGCGTAGATTGGAGACTTGCACCTTTTAGTGTTGATGTATAACGCATACTCACATTTCAAATGCAACTGAGTATAATGCGTACTAAAATTTAGCAGCAAAAGTTGTATTAACCACTTCTTCATAACAGTAAATAAATCTTTGCGCTTAGCAGTCCATACAAAATTTAAGAGTAGATGTATATGAGCGTAAAAAAACACACCAACAAAAACACAGAAGAACCCTTTCTGGTTTCCTCTTTTCATCAGTTACTTTATGCAAACGAGAGATATGAGAATACTTTTTGAAATGAGAATAATTTATTTTCTTGCTATGCGGTTTATATTGAAAAAGCGAAAATATAAACGTCTAGTGGTTTTAACTAGTGTCGATAATTCATTATCTATTTTAAAAAACTGCACCAAATTTTAAACAAAATAAAAATAGTTAATATTTAGGGAGCTCTCTAACAACATAATTAGTTCCTATGTCATAAAATTGGATTCATTGCTTGTCCGCCTTTCGGGTTTGTTGATGGTATTCTATGTATGGCCTACTCTATATCTTGCAACATGAAGTCCGTGAATGTAAAGCGAAGAAAAAATTTGAGATATTGAAAGTGTTCAATGTCAGTTCGGCAATACTGTCTCCGAATATGACTTGCCTTTACGGTAACAAATCTCTAAAAGTTTTACTTTATGAATGCCATGTTATATACTTAGCTTGGAGCTTTCATCGCCAATTGATTCTCTATTTTAGCCTCTTCTTGCCTTAAGGCTTTTATATTACGCTCACGCGTTTCCAGATCTTCATATTTATGCATAGTTTGGTGTAAACGTAGCTCCGAAATTGTAGGAAAAGCTAACGGACATATCTCACATCTATGAACATTATATCTCAGCTGAGTACGTAAATGATTCCCCAGTCGACTTTTTAAAGCATACGCCCGTTCGCAGTATTTGCATTTAAATGGTTTTTCATGCGAGTGACAAAGTATATGACTACGTAGATATGAGGCTCGAACAAAGCTTTTTGAATAGTGACAGAATGAATAGTTGTAATACATTAAGATAAGGCCATAGTCTTTAAGAGAACTTACCACTTTTCACAGAAGTCACATTTATGCTTCTTTTCATCATTATGAACTAGTTTATGTGCTTTCAAATCATCTTTGTAAAAATTCTTTCAACAAATATCACATGGTTGTCGGTTTGAACCTTTCAAAGTATATAATTTGTATCTTTAAGTTATTTAATTCACTGAAGTATACATATTCATATATTTATAAGTTTAATTGAAAGATTTAATATCTTCATTTTTATACTCAGTTGAGCAGAGCTCACAGAGTATATTAAGTTTGATTGGATAACGGTTGGTTGTACATATATAAAGGAATCGAGATAGATATAGACTTCCATATATCAAAATAATCAGGATCGAAAAAAAATTTGATTGAGCCATGTCCGTCCGTCCGTCCGTCCGTCCGTTAACACGATAACTTGAGTAAATTTTGAGGAATCTTGATGAAATTTGGTATGTAGGTTCCTGAGCACTCATCTCAGATCGCTATTTAAAATGAACGATATCGGACTATAACCACGCCCACTTTTTCGATATCGAAAATTTCGAAAAACCGAAAAAGTGCGATAATTCATTACAAAAGACAGATAAAGCGACGAAACTTGGTAGATGAGTTGAACTTATGACGCAGAATAGAAAATTAGTAAAATTTTGGACAATGGGCGTGGCACCGCCCACTTTTAAAAGAAGGTAATTTAAAATTTTGCAAGCTGTAATTTGGCAGTCGTTGAAGATATCATGATGAAATTTGGCAGGAACATTACTCCTATTACTATATGTACGCTTAATAAAAATTAGCAAAATCGGAGAAGGACCACGCCCACTTTAAAAAAAAATTTTTTTAAAGTAAAATTTTAACAAAAAATTTAATATCTTTACAGTATATAAGTAAATTATGTCAACATTCAACTCCAGTAATGATGTGGTGCAACAAAATACAAAAATAAAAGAAAATTTCAAAATGGGCGTGGCTCCGCCCTTTTTCATTTAATTTGTCTAGGATACTTTTAACGCCATAAGTCGAACAAAAATTGACCAATCCTTTTGAAATTTGGTGAGGGCATAGATTTTATGACGTTAACTGTTTTCTGTGAAAATGGGGCGGAATCGGTTGATGCAACGCACAGTTTTTATACACAGTCGTCCGTCTGTCCTTCCGCATGGCCGTTAACATGTAAACTTGAGCAACAAAAATCGACATATCTTTAATGAACTTAGTTCACGTGCTTACTTGAACTCACTTTATCTTGGTATAAAAAATGAACGAAATCCGACTATGACCACGCCCACTTTTTCGATATCGAAAATTACGAAAAATGAAAAATATACCATAATTCTATACCAAATACGAAAAAAGGGATGAAACATGGTAAGGTAATTGGATTGCTTTATTGACGCGAAATATAACTTTAGAAAAAACTTTATAAAATGCTTGTGACACCTACCATATTAAGTAGAAGAAAATGAAAAACTTCTGCAGGGCGAAATAAAAAACCCTTAAAATCTTGGCAGGTATTACATATATAAATAAATTAGCGGTATCCAACAGATAATGTTCTGGGTCACCCTGGTCCACATTTTGGTCGATATCTGGAAAACGCCTTCACATATACAACTACCACCACTCCCTTTTAAAACTCTAATTAATACCTTTAATTTGATACCCATATCGTACAAACTCATTCTAGAGTCACCCCTGGTCCACCTTTATGGAGATATCTCGAAAAGGCGTCCACCTATAGAACTAAGCCCCACGCCCTTTTAAAATACTCATTAACACCTTTCTTTTGATACCCATATTGTACAAACAAATTCTAGGGTCATCCCTGCTCCACCTTTATGGCGATATCTCGAAACGGCGTCCACCTATGGAACTAAGGAATACTCCCTTTTAAAATACTCATTAACACCTTTCTTTTGATACCCATATTGTACAAACAAATTCTAGGGTCACGCCCTGGTCCACCTTTATGGCGATATCTCGAAATGCGACCACCTATACAACAACCACCACTCCCTTTTAAAACCCTCATTAATACCTTTAATTTGATACCCATATCGTACAAACACATTCAGAGTCACCCCTGGTCCACCTTTGTGGCGATATTTCGAAACGGCGTCCACCTATAGAACTAAGGCCCACTCCCTTTTAAAATACTCATTAACACCTTTCGTTTGATGCCCATATTGTACAAACAAATTCTAGGGTCACCCCTGGTCCACCTTTATGGCGATATCTCGAAACGGCGTCCACCTATGGAACTAAGGATTACTCCCTTTTAAAATACTCATTAACACTTTTCTTTTGATACCCATATTGTACAAACAAATTCTAGGGTCACCCCTGGTCCACCTTTATGGCGATATCTCGAAACGGTCCACCTTTATGGCGATATCTCGAAAAGGCGACCACCTATACAACAACCACCACTCCCTTTTAAAACCCTCATTAATACCTTTAATTTGATACCCATATCGTACAAACACATTCTAGAGTCACCCCTGGTCCACCTTTGTGGCGATATTTCGAAACGGCGTCCACCTATAGAACTAAGGCCCACTCCCTTTTAAAATACCCATTAACACCTTTCGTTTGATGCCCATATTGTACAAACAAATTCTAGGGTCACCCCTGGTCCACCTTTATGGCGATATCTCGAAACAGCGTCCACCTATGGAACTAAGGATTACTCCCTTTTAAAATACTCATTAACACCTTTCATTTGATACCCATATCGTACAAACGCATTCTAGAGTCACCCCTGGTCCACCTTTATGGCGATATCTCGAAAAGGCGACCACCTATACAACAACCACCACTCCCTTTTAAAACCCTCATTAATACCTTTAATTTGATACCCATATCGTACAAACACATTCTAGAGTCACCCCTGGCCACCTTTGTGGCGATATTTCGAAACGGCGTCCACCTATAAAACTAAGGCCCACTCCCTTTTAAAATACTCATTAACACCTTTCTTTTGATACCCATATTGTGCAAACAAATTCTAGGGTCACCTCTGGTCCACCTTTATGGCGATATCTCGAAACGGCGTCCACCTATGGAACTAAGGATTACTCGCTTTTAAATACTCATTAACACCTTTCATTTGATATCCATATCGTACAAACGCATTCTAGAGTCAACCCTGATCTACCTTTATGGCTATATCCCTAAATGGCGTCCACCTATAGAACTATGGCCCTCTCCCTCATAAAATACTCTTTAATGCCTTTCATTTGATACGCATGTCATACAAACACATTCCAGGGTTTCCCTCGGTTCATTTTCCTACATGGTTGTTTTCCCTTATGTTGTCACCATAGCTCTCAACTGAGTATGTAATGTTGGGTTACACCCGAACTTAACCTTCCTTACTTGTTTATATTAAAAATTGCTTTTGCCTTGTTTTGTTTTTTCTCTGAAAAATCTATATTCTGAAATTTGCTTAACTTAAATTTTTCTATTATTTTTTTCCGATTGTGTTACCGCTGACATCTTATCCGGATCCGTACGTAGTATACGGTTTCCCACAATATACCCTAAGTATTTAACCTCTCGCAGACAAAATTTACTTTTCTCTATATTTATTGTCAATCCTGCGTTCCGTCAATGATATGCAATTTCCGACAATGTTTTCATATGAGCATCAAAACTCTCCGAGATGATAAGTAAATCATCGAGATACACGAACACACTTTCTCATAAATTCGATGGAATCACCCGATCCATGAGTCTACATAATGCCTGAGGGTCGTTGCATAAGCCGAACGGCATTACGCGATATATATACAGAGGACGGGTTGGCACCGTGAAACACGTTAACATACTTTGTTCTATATGTCATCAGTAGAGTACTATTTCGTCTAACTACCCCAAACCTAAATGGCAACCCTACTCAAAAATGTCCCTATTGTAATGCGGAGTGAAATAACTTTCGTTTGATACCCATATCGGCATATCTCATGCAATTTTTTTTTATTTCGAATAGGTGGCAACTTTGTGAAACATTCTGAGTGGCAACACCTAGGTAGAAAGTCTTAAAAGGTCATACATAATCTCTGTGCCAAATTTCATTTAAATCGGTTGAGCCGTTCCCGAGGTCGTTCGGCTATACAAACATACAAATATGCGAATATACTGTAACGAATTTACTTGCAAATCCTCTTATTTGCCCTTTTGCTAAGTTCGAATCACTAAACTGTTGAATAAATAACTCCAATATGTAATAATGCAAAATGGCCTTTATTAAAGTACTTCACAATAACGCTCAAACTGTGCAACGAATAGCTCGCTTAATAACCAAACTGATTGATAGCTCAAATGAAACTCTACTATTCAAAATAATACTGCTCTTGCTCGCTAGATAGCGTCTTAATCGAAATCTCAAATCAAACTGAATTCCAGCGCCTCTACACTTGTTGCCTTTTATGCTCTTTAATTTCAACGTTCGCATCTTCTAGGCGCTTCCAGAATCTACTAGTCCATCAGCTCTCAAACTTCTCAGCTGTAACTACAATTGCACAATTTTATAGCTTTTCTCATTGCATACTTTCAGGAGTATCTCAGATATATGCATGTGTTTGTGCTTTGACTCTCCGCTGCTCGTATACGTACATGGTACATATGTGTAGACGCAATTATTGTTTCGTTTATGTAGATACATAATGATTGAATTATTGATGTGAATTCACGTCACTGCTTAGCATCGGCTTAGAAATGGCAGCACTCCTTAGTTCTGCTAATATTCGTAACAGAACAAATATACGAATATACAAATAAACAAATATACAAGAATTGCTCCTTTAAAGTTATAAGATATGCCTGATCAATATTCTGTATATTATTTTGTAATAGCAGGGTTTTAATAAATATTGGAAGGAAAGTTATATATATATCAGAAATTATTCTTTCATTATTTATAGGAGTATACAAAATATCAATATTTCCGTATATTTTAAGCTACGCAGATCTATTGTGTTGGGTGCAAATAAAAATAAGAATAAAGATTATTCCACCTTTCAGCTCGACGTTTCGCCAAATTTCCATGGCATATTCAGGAGCGCGACACTGTATTTATTTAATAAAACAACAAAGAACACAATCAGATACACATAGATTTGAAATTTAAAATATTGCAAATAAATATTGATTGCACAAAAATTTTTTCTTACTTACAATGATGGAAAATTAACGAAAAACACAATTTTTACTAAAACATTTAAACATTTAAAAACATTTGAATATTAAAAAATTGCGGAAAGTTAATAAAGTACAAAAAATCGATACCACCTACATGCGGTAAACTTGTCATACTAAAAATTAAATTACAAACATAATAGGTACGCGGCGGCGATATTGTCTGTATCTTCTTTTTTGTTTATTGTGTTTCCTCTTTTTTGCAAAATTCCTGGGCTTTCTAAGGTGTAACGCGCTTTTTCTCTCCTTTCGGTGTCTATTATTTTTATGTTTTCAAAATCAGCTGTGTGTTTGTTTTCTATTGCATGCTGTGCCAAAGCTGTGCTTTGTTTTTGTTTACGTATATCTGCTTCGTGCTCAGCTACCCGCGTGCCGAGCGCCCGTTTTGTGGTCCAATGTAGACCTTATTGCAGCTATCTTCTTTATTCCCTTTACAATGAATTTCGTAAACTACATTGCTACGTTGTTGGAGATCTATGGGTGTTTTTGGAATGCCTATGGGCAACCCCCTTTCGCCAACCATTGCCAATATAATAATGGATGACGCGCTTTCACACACTTTTATCGAATTACAGAAACAACACAATATACAAATAAAGTTCCTAGTCAAATATGTAGATGATATTTTCGCCATCATCCCAAGAAAAGACACAAATACTATATTAGTTGTGTTAAATAAATATCATAATCGACTAAAGTTTACGATCGAAAAAGAAGAAAACAACAACATCCCCTATCTAGACACACGGATACACAGGCTCAATAACAAACTAATATTGGATTGGTATTCGAAACCAACCTCTTCTGGGCGCCTCATAAACTTTATATCCTCACAGCCTTTCAAATACAAAATAAATACGGCGAAGAACTTTATAGACAAAATATTGTCACGG
>JARSSU010022283.1:0-19194 GCA_029619165.1 Eurosta solidaginis | reverse complement strand
GATATATGCTATAGTGGTCCGATCCGGTCGGTTCCGACAAATGTCTAATCGGACACCCAAATACACCTGCTCACCAAATTTTATCAAGATATCTCAAAATTGAGGGACTAGTTTGCATACAAACAGACAGACGGACAGACGGACAGACGGACATGGCTAAATCAACTCAGCTCTTCAACCTGATTATTTCGGTATACTTAATGGTGGGTCTATCTATTTTCCTTTAAGGACTTACAATTTTCGGTTTCGTGACGAAATTAATATACCATTTCATTTTCATGAAAGGTATAAAAATAGGTAGGTAATCTGTGTGAGGATGCAATGCTTCACGTTTTTTGTGGTCTGCATGTAAAAACTATGGCTACGAATCACGTATTTCAAAATATATGACGTAAACGTAACTATTTGATGAAATTTGATGAATCTTGAAGCTTCTAGCCGTAAAAAAGGGGTCAATATGACAGTTTATATGAAGTATATAATATATATACCACCGATCTCTATGATTTTTTCAGACAACAATATATGCTATATACGAAAGCATTTTGTGAAATTTGAAGCTTCTAACTGTTAAAACGGGGCAGAAATTGCGCAAAGTTTCTTATCTGAACAATCGGTTGTATGAGATATATACTATTTATACCACCGATCTCAATGATTTTTTCAGACATCAATATATGCTATATACGTAAGCAATCAGTGAAATTTGAAGCTTATAGCTGTTAAAATGGGGTAGAAATTGCGAAAAGTTTCTTATCTGAACAATCGGTTGTATGAGATATATACTATATATACAACCGATCTCTATGATTTTTTCAGACAACAATATATGCTATATAAGTAAATATTCGGTGAAATTTGAAGCTTCTAGCTGTTAAAATGGGGCTAAAATTTGCGAAAATATATATATATATACTATATATATATACTATATATACCACCATATATATACTATATATACCACCGATCTTTATGATTTTTTCAGACAACAATATATGCTATATACGTAAGCATTCGCTGAAATTTGAAGCCTCTAGCTCTTAAAATAGGGCAGTAATTACGAAAAGTTCCTTATCTGAACAATCGGTTGTGGGGGATATATACTATATATACGACCGATCTCATAAATTTTTTCAGGCAACAATATGTGCAATATACGAAAGTATATGGTGAAGTTTGAAGCTTCAATCTGTTAAATTGGGTAAGATATTACAAAAATCCTCTTTTTCTGAAAAATCGGTTGTATGGAGGATATATGCTATAGTGGTCCGATCCGGTCGGTTCCGACAAATGTCTAATCGGACACCCAAATACACCTGCTCACCAAATTTTATCAAGATATCTCAAAAATTGAGGGACTAGTTTGCATACAAACAGACAGACGGACAGACGGACAGACGGACATGGCTAAATCAACTCAGCTCTTCAACCTGATTATTTCGGTATACTTAATGGTGGGTCTATCTATTTTCCTTTAAGGACTTACAATTTTCGGTTTCGTGACGAAATTAATATACCATTTCATTTTCATGAAAGGTATAAAAATAGGTAGGTAATCTGTGTGAGGATGCAATGCTTCACGTTTTTTGTGGTCTGCATGTAAAAACTATGGCTACGAATCACGTATTTCAAAAATATATGACGTAAACGTAACTATTTGATGAAATTTGATGAATCTTGAAGCTTCTAGCCGTAAAAAAGGGGTCAATATGACAGTTTATATGAAGTATATAATATATATACCACCGATCTCTATGATTTTTTCAGACAACAATATATGCTATATACGAAAGCATTTTGTGAAATTTGAAGCTTCTAACTGTTAAAACGGGGCAGAAATTGCGCAAAGTTTCTTATCTGAACAATCGGTTGTATGAGATATATACTATTTATACCACCGATCTCAATGATTTTTTCAGACATCAATATATGCTATATACGTAAGCAATCAGTGAAATTTGAAGCTTATAGCTGTTAAAATGGGGTAGAAATTGCGAAAAGTTTCTTATCTGAACAATCGGTTGTATGAGATATATACTATATATACAACCGATCTCTATGATTTTTTCAGACAACAATATATGCTATATAAGTAAATATTCGGTGAAATTTGAAGCTTCTAGCTGTTAAAATGGGGCTAAAATTTGCGAAAATATATATATATATACTATATATATATACTATATATACCACCATATATATACTATATATACCACCGATCTTTATGATTTTTTCAGACAACAATATATGCTATATACGTAAGCATTCGCTGAAATTTGAAGCCTCTAGCTCTTAAAATAGGGCAGTAATTACGAAAAGTTCCTTATCTGAACAATCGGTTGTGGGGGATATATACTATATATACGACCGATCTCATAAATTTTTTCAGGCAACAATATGTGCAATATACGAAAGTATATGGTGAAGTTTGAAGCTTCAATCTGTTAAATTGGGTAAGATATTACAAAAATCCTCTTTTTCTGAAAAATCGGTTGTATGGAGGATATATGCTATAGTGGTCCGATCCGGTCGGTTCCGACAAATGTCTAATCGGACACCCAAATACACCTGCTCACCAAATTTTATCAAGATATCTCAAAAATTGAGGGACTAGTTTGCATACAAACAGACAGACGGACAGACGGACAGACGGACATGGCTAAATCAACTCAGCTCTTCAACCTGATTATTTCGGTATACTTAATGGTGGGTCTATCTATTTTCCTTTAAGGACTTACAATTTTCGGTTTCGTGACGAAATTAATATACCATTTCATTTTCATGAAAGGTATAAAAATAGGTAGGTAATCTGTGTGAGGATGCAATGCTTCACGTTTTTTGTGGTCTGCATGTAAAAACTATGGCTACGAATCACGTATTTCAAAAATATATGACGTAAACGTAACTATTTGATGAAATTTGATGAATCTTGAAGCTTCTAGCCGTAAAAAAGGGGTCAATATGACAGTTTATATGAAGTATATAATATATATACCACCGATCTCTATGATTTTTTCAGACAACAATATATGCTATATACGAAAGCATTTTGTGAAATTTGAAGCTTCTAACTGTTAAAACGGGGCAGAAATTGCGCAAAGTTTCTTATCTGAACAATCGGTTGTATGAGATATATACTATTTATACCACCGATCTCAATGATTTTTTCAGACATCAATATATGCTATATACGTAAGCAATCAGTGAAATTTGAAGCTTATAGCTGTTAAAATGGGGTAGAAATTGCGAAAAGTTTCTTATCTGAACAATCGGTTGTATGAGATATATACTATATATACAACCGATCTCTATGATTTTTTCAGACAACAATATATGCTATATAAGTAAATATTCGGTGAAATTTGAAGCTTCTAGCTGTTAAAATGGGGCTAAAATTTGCGAAAATATATATATATATACTATATATATATACTATATATACCACCATATATATACTATATATACCACCGATCTTTATGATTTTTTCAGACAACAATATATGCTATATACGTAAGCATTCGCTGAAATTTGAAGCCTCTAGCTCTTAAAATAGGGCAGTAATTACGAAAAGTTCCTTATCTGAACAATCGGTTGTGGGGGATATATACTATATATACGACCGATCTCATAAATTTTTTCAGGCAACAATATGTGCAATATACGAAAGTATATGGTGAAGTTTGAAGCTTCAATCTGTTAAATTGGGTAAGATATTACAAAAATCCTCTTTTTCTGAAAAATCGGTTGTATGGAGGATATATGCTATAGTGGTCCGATCCGGTCGGTTCCGACAAATGTCTAATCGGACACCCAAATACACCTGCTCACCAAATTTTATCAAGATATCTCAAAAATTGAGGGACTAGTTTGCATACAAACAGACAGACGGACAGACGGACAGACGGACATGGCTAAATCAACTCAGCTCTTCAACCTGATTATTTCGGTATACTTAATGGTGGGTCTATCTATTTTCCTTTAAGGACTTACAATTTTCGGTTTCGTGACGAAATTAATATACCATTTCATTTTCATGAAAGGTATAAAAATAGGTAGGTAATCTGTGTGAGGATGCAATGCTTCACGTTTTTTTGTGGTCTGCATGTAAAAACTATGGCTACGAATCACGTATTTCAAAAATATATGACGTAAACGTAACTATTTGATGAAATTTGATGAATCTTGAAGCTTCTAGCCGTAAAAAAGGGGTCAATATGACAGTTTATATGAAGTATATAATATATATACCACCGATCTCTATGATTTTTTCAGACAACAATATATGCTATATACGAAAGCATTTTGTGAAATTTGAAGCTTCTAACTGTTAAAACGGGGCAGAAATTGCGCAAAGTTTCTTATCTGAACAATCGGTTGTATGAGATATATACTATTTATACCACCGATCTCAATGATTTTTTCAGACATCAATATATGCTATATACGTAAGCAATCAGTGAAATTTGAAGCTTATAGCTGTTAAAATGGGGTAGAAATTGCGAAAAGTTTCTTATCTGAACAATCGGTTGTATGAGATATATACTATATATACAACCGATCTCTATGATTTTTTCAGACAACAATATATGCTATATAAGTAAATATTCGGTGAAATTTGAAGCTTCTAGCTGTTAAAATGGGGCTAAAATTTGCGAAAATATATATATATATACTATATATATATACTATATATACCACCATATATATACTATATATACCACCGATCTTTATGATTTTTTCAGACAACAATATATGCTATATACGTAAGCATTCGCTGAAATTTGAAGCCTCTAGCTCTTAAAATAGGGCAGTAATTACGAAAAGTTCCTTATCTGAACAATCGGTTGTGGGGGATATATACTATATATACGACCGATCTCATAAATTTTTTCAGGCAACAATATGTGCAATATACGAAAGTATATGGTGAAGTTTGAAGCTTCAATCTGTTAAATTGGGTAAGATATTACAAAAATCCTCTTTTTCTGAAAAATCGGTTGTATGGAGGATATATGCTATAGTGGTCCGATCCGGTCGGTTCCGACAAATGTCTAATCGGACACCCAAATACACCTGCTCACCAAATTTTATCAAGATATCTCAAAAATTGAGGGACTAGTTTGCATACAAACAGACAGACGGACAGACGGACAGACGGACATGGCTAAATCAACTCAGCTCTTCAACCTGATTATTTCGGTATACTTAATGGTGGGTCTATCTATTTTCCTTTAAGGACTTACAATTTTCGGTTTCGTGACGAAATTAATATACCATTTCATTTTCATGAAAGGTATAAAAATAGGTAGGTAATCTGTGTGAGGATGCAATGCTTCACGTTTTTTGTGGTCTGCATGTAAAAACTATGGCTACGAATCACGTATTTCAAAAATATATGACGTAAACGTAACTATTTGATGAAATTTGATGAATCTTGAAGCTTCTAGCCGTAAAAAAGGGGTCAATATGACAGTTTATATGAAGTATATAATATATATACCACCGATCTCTATGATTTTTTCAGACAACAATATATGCTATATACGAAAGCATTTTGTGAAATTTGAAGCTTCTAACTGTTAAAACGGGGCAGAAATTGCGCAAAGTTTCTTATCTGAACAATCGGTTGTATGAGATATATACTATTTATACCACCGATCTCAATGATTTTTTCAGACATCAATATATGCTATATACGTAAGCAATCAGTGAAATTTGAAGCTTATAGCTGTTAAAATGGGGTAGAAATTGCGAAAAGTTTCTTATCTGAACAATCGGTTGTATGAGATATATACTATATATACAACCGATCTCTATGATTTTTTCAGACAACAATATATGCTATATAAGTAAATATTCGGTGAAATTTGAAGCTTCTAGCTGTTAAAATGGGGCTAAAATTTGCGAAAATATATATATATATATACTATATATATATACTATATATACCACCATATATATACTATATATACCACCGATCTTTATGATTTTTTCAGACAACAATATATGCTATATACGTAAGCATTCGCTGAAATTTGAAGCCTCTAGCTCTTAAAATAGGGCAGTAATTACGAAAAGTTCCTTATCTGAACAATCGGTTGTGGGGGATATATACTATATATACGACCGATCTCATAAATTTTTTCAGGCAACAATATGTGCAATATACGAAAGTATATGGTGAAGTTTGAAGCTTCAATCTGTTAAATTGGGTAAGATATTACAAAAATCCTCTTTTTCTGAAAAATCGGTTGTATGGAGGATATATGCTATAGTGGTCCGATCCGGTCGGTTCCGACAAATGTCTAATCGGACACCCAAATACACCTGCTCACCAAATTTTATCAAGATATCTCAAAAATTGAGGGACTAGTTTGCATACAAACAGACAGACGGACAGACGGACAGACGGACATGGCTAAATCAACTCAGCTCTTCAACCTGATTATTTCGGTATACTTAATGGTGGGTCTATCTATTTTCCTTTAAGGACTTACAATTTTCGGTTTCGTGACGAAATTAATATACCATTTCATTTTCATGAAAGGTATAAAAATTAGAAAGGAAAAGTATATACGCACCGACACACACATATATATAGCAAAACAATTTTGCTGCCTACTTTTAGGCGCATACGTTCTTAAGCTTGGAGCTTTTGCATTTTACATAGAAAAACTCGGAAACGTGTTTCACCCTATCAACTCATTATACGTTCTTCCGGTTTGTGTTCTGGCTGATGTATAAAAAAAATCTTAGAGCTTTTTGCCTTTAGCAGAGCTTAGCTGTTCAGGACAGGATCGTTAAATGGGGGCCCTACATTTTTAAAGGGCCGCAAATTTTTAAATATCCCCTCATATTTCTAATGAGTCCTAGACTTCACCCGAGCGTTTTTAAAGAGTCCCATAGATTTCTAATCGAGCGACTGCTCCCCAATCCCCCCACCCCCTCCTTTTTCTCATCTACAAAAAGTAGCAGTTGGACACCTGTAGTACCGCCCAATCCCAACCCTCAACCCTTGCAATGTGTTCCCACATGACACCAACCATCTCTTTAATTGTAATGTGGAACCAACGCCTCTAACACCTCTTTCATTATGGTCCACCCCTGTTGAAACAGCAAGTTTCCTTGGACTCCCGTTAGAGGATATTGATGACAATTTGTGATCGGTCGCGGCTGTTAGGTGGGGCGAAGCACTGCTACAACAACAACCCTCAACCCCCAACCCCCCAACCCCAACCTCCTTTTTTTCTCGTCTACAAAAAGGAGTCGATTGGCACTTGAAGTACCGCCCCCTTTTTTCTCGTCTGCAAAACGGGCCAGTCGGGCACCCGATCAGGGGCAGATTGAACATTTTATTTGTCTTTTTTATTAGGTTATAAATTTGTGCGCACATGCTGGTCCATATATATATGCATGTGAGAATATCAACAAACTACAAAATACATGCCGATGGCCACATCCATCCATGGGAAACTTGTTCCAATGTAAATACTTACTTTTTTCAAATAAACCTTTTTCAAATAAATAAAAACAATTTTTATTTAAATTTTTTAAATTTTTTATTTATATTTTTCTCCATATTTATATATCAACAAACCACAAAATACATACTGATGGATACATCTATCCATAGGAAATTGTTTCTAAGACACATCCATCCATATACATACATTTAGTAAGATAAGAGCTACTTGTCTCAATGTATATATATTGGACATCTTTTCGGTAAAAAATGAAGTAAATTGTTTAAAGCCGCTCAGCAATCATCTATATTTCACGGATAATCATTTTATATGGATTTTCAACCGTGTTTAATCAGGATCACTTCTAATAAACAGTAATAAACTATACTACTTATACATCGTCACATCTCTAACACCGCTGCTGATTATAGACATATTCCACATTATGGATCAAGCTCTTAAGGATTTAAAATCAATTTCAAAGGAAAAATTTCAAAAACCAATACTGAAGGCGATTGATGTACCAATTAATAAAAAATTAAAAATAGTAAAAGCCGTAAGAGTGAGGACAAAGTTTGGGGAGAAGCTAATGATAGAACTGTATGATAATGTTCTTTTTCTTCCGGATTCCTACAACTCCTTAGGAGATTCAACTATTGAAACAATAAATAAGAATACATTTTATATAGAACTGATTAAACCTGGTGAAAAATTTAATTCACCATTATTTGAATTTCATACAGAATAAAAAATTTTGAATTATTATATTTAATAGTACTTTACTGTAATACATTTAAGAATAAAATAAACAATTTATAATTTATATTTCATATAATTTATATTTGTTAAATAAAATTATAAACATAATTGACCACATACTACTGTGTTGTATTTTTGTTTCTGATCATAATTGTAATGTATTGGTGGCTGCAGATAATTAATCAGTTCAATCGGTGGCTGCAAATCTCCAAAACTATCAAAATATTCTTTATAATTTTTGTTTTTATAGTATGCTACCCAATGAGTGCCATGACCATCAGCATCGTCTAAATTAAGAATTCCACATTCTTGAGCATTCGGTTTATTCGGTAAAGAATTTCGCATGAAAATTCCTCTGAAATGTTTAAGATGTTTGCAATATTTCATTAAATCTATGTCTGTTAACGGTCTTTTTCCATTCCTGATATCATTCAAAACTTTTGCTATAGCTGATCCACCAGATGCACCCAACGCTGTTAAAATTGGAAGTAGTGGTATAATTCCACCAATTTTTGGGACTGGTGTATTAATTTCTCTATTTGTAAAGCTAGGCTCTATAGCATTCTTTGAAATGTTATAGGCCTCATTAAATGATTGCGGCTTCTTTTTGTTAAGTATGTTGATACTTTTTTAACTGCCATCAAAAAATTTTTATTAGATGATACTTTACGAGATTTCATCTTTTTCCGTTTTTTACATTTAGATGTATTTCTTTTCTTATTTTTTAAACCCATTCCCAATTTGAGTTTTGCTTTCATTGCATTTGTAACGAGCCAAGCGTTTGCTCTTTTTTTTAAATCAATATCCTTAGATGTTACACGTTGCCAGGCTTTCTCAGATAAAACTTTATCAGCTTGGTGTCTGTTATTTATATCTTTCGATTGGGAATATGCAATATCATTTTCTCTACAGGCTTCATCTAAAGGATTTATACCCTTATCTCCTCTTTCTATCCGTTGTCGGAGTTTCGTTCCAGGACCACAAAATTGATATCCAGGTAAATGAAGCTCAATAAGTAAAGAATTAATCAAACTATTTACAAAACCCTGGCCAGCCTTTTTACGCATTCGTCCCATTAAGTGTTTGTTTTCTTCTTCTTTTTAATAATAATGAGAGTGAGTGTGGGTGAATTATAATTAAATGATGATTTTATTATAAAAGCGATAGCTTATATTGCTATAAATCTAGTAAACAAAATGAAAGTTGTTAAACAACGTCTCCAACTTAAGGTTAATAATACCGAAAATTGTATAAATGTTAAAAATTTTACCAGACATAGTCCCCTTTTACCAAATTCCATACGAGCGCTGATTGTGAGACCGTCAAATTGTGGAAAAACTAATGTTATGCTCAGTTTAATTGAAAGCCCAAACGGGTTTAATTTCCGAAATATATACATTTATTCAAAATCATTATATCAATCAAAGTATATCTATCTAAAAAGGCATATTGAGCCGATAAAAGGAATAAATCTTTATACATTTAGTGAAAATGTTGATGTCATCAAACCCGCTGAAGCTAAACCAGACTCAATTTTTATATTCGATGATGTAATATGTGGAAAACAAAGTACAATACGAGATTATTTTTGTATGGGTCGTCATAAGAACATTGATTCTTTCTATTTATGTCCAACTTATACAAAAATTCCTAAACACTTAATTCGTGATAATGCAAACATGATTATTGTGTTCAAGCAAGATGAAATGAATCTTAAGCATATCTATAATGATCATGTTATTGGAGATATGTCATACAAAATATTTTTAAAAATTTGTATAGAGTCTAGGAGAAATGACTACGGTTTTGTTGTTATAAGTAAAGATGATCATATAAATAAAGGTCGATATCGAAAGGGTTTCGATAATTTTATACAAATATAAAACATCTATAAAAGACATATCCCACACGAGATTCTTATCAGATACACAGCTAATAGGTAACAGATTTACCAAAATCATGTCAAATAATCATATGACTGTATTAGAAAATCTTGTTAAGATCAGGAAAGTATTAAAAGAAAAACTTAAAAGAATGAAATTGGGAGAATTGGATAGAATGAACTTGTTGGAGGATACATTTAAACCCATTTCCAAACCATTAAATGAAGTAGTTGATAATTTGAAAAACTCTAGTAATAAAAATAATGTTACCAATTATAATGATGATGATGAAATTTGGAAGGCGGAAAGTGCAAAAGAAAGTAAAGGCATGGAAGTTGATACATTGCCAACCATTGAAAATTATATGAATGATAATGATATTGATAGTAAAACAAACATTTATTCAAACGATGCAGATTTAGAATACTCTACAGATATTTCTCGGAAAGAAAATGTTAAGAGGCAAGCGATGAAGAAACCTACAAAAAAGAAGCGAAAGCCTATTTATCATATTAATGAGAATTGTTTTAATAAAAAACAAAAACCAGATAATTTTGATAGCGTTAGACGAAAAATAAATTTTATGAATGACTGTGAAAAGCCGGCCTCGTATATTGCAAGTAAGCCTCATGATGATGAATTAATAAAAAGAGCTGTACAAAGCAATGTAATGAAAACTGAATCAGATATCGAAAAAACCTGAAAAGCAAAAATCTGGTGATAACATTAATGAGCAATGTTTTGATAAAACCCAAAAATTAGATAGTGTTATTGGCGTTAAAGAAAAAATAAATTATATGAATAATTGTGAACGACCAGCCGCGCATATTTCCAATAACTAAATGATGAACAATTTCTAAACAAGGCTGTAGAAAGTCAAAATCCAGCTAAAACTTTAAATGATAATACTACTCTAACTGAACATGATATTTTGAGAAGAATCGAAGAAGATCCTGATATGCGGGAAAGACATAAACTTGTTAAACGTCAGAACAAAAATCAATTAAATGAAGATTATAAAGAGGTTAAGCTTACTCACCCCCCTCCCCCCCTCACCACCAATTTACTATTACAAAACATAAAATGAAACCAAATTATGAACAATTACTAGACAAGGCTGTAGAAAGTCAAAATCAAGCTGAAACTTTAAATGATAATACTACTCTAACTGAACATGATATTTTGAGAAGAATCGAAGAAGATCCTGATATGCGGGAAAGACATAAACTTGTTAAACGTCAGAACAAAAATCAATTAAATGAAGATTATAAAGGGGTTAAGCTTACTCACTACACAACCAATTTACTATTACAAAACATAAAATGAAACCAAATTATGAACAATTACTAGACAAGGCTGTAGAAAGTCAAAATCAAGCTGAAACTTTAAATGATAATACTACTCTAACTGAACATGATATTTTGAGAAGAATCGAAGAAGATCCTGATATGCGGGAAAGACATAAACTTGTTAAACGTCAGAACAAAAATCAATTAAATGAAGATTATAAAGGGGTTAAGCTTACTCACCCTCACAACCAATTTACTATTACAAAACATAAAATGAAACCAAATTATGAACAATTACTAGACAAGGCTGTAGAAAGTCAAAATCAAGCTGAAACTTTAAATGATAATACTACTCTAACTGAACATGATATTTTGAGAAGAATCAAAGAAGATCCTGATATGAGGGAAAGACATAACCTGTAAAACGTCTGAGTAAAAATCAACTAAATGAAGATTACGAACGGGTTAAGCTTACTCACACTTACACACACGCTATTTAAATGTCTTGATTTATGCTTGGATCAACAGAACGTTCTTGCTTGAGGTGTGAAACTCTTTTACTTTAAGCATCTTTTTTTTAAGCGATCTGCTGTAACGATCGCAGTTGGGTCAGTCAGTAGCAGTTAAAGTTTTCTATTCTATTCGATGAAATACGTACATACTTATGTACATATAAACAATGCGATGCAGGATATAAAAGGACAATGCTGGTTAATATTTATTGTTAACGAAATTTCCAAGCGCGGTATTTAAAGAAAGGCAAAGAACATATACATAATCGAATAAAAACCTACAACTAGGATAGGTTAGGTGGTAGCTGCCCTGATAAGGATAGCTCACTTGGGCAACACGAAGGTCCGTTGTGATACCACATACACCAAAATAACGGTGACTTAGATCTAGCTACTTAGAGAATCGTTGGGTAGCAACGATAAAGCTCCGAATGATACCGATCTCAACTTTGGATATATCCCCGGGAGATCCAAGTGAGTCGCGACCGAAGTACTTTCGCCTAGTTCTGGCAAAAGCTGGACAATCAAGCATAAAGTGATTTGGTGATTCCACCTCATCATCCTCCATACAGCTGCAGCAGGATGGAGTTTCCAGTATATTGAGACGTACCGCATGGATACCCATGGGACAGTGCCCTGTCAAAACCCCAATGACCATTGATAGGTGAGCCTTAGTGAACCCAATTATTTCAGCAGACCTCCTGCCATCCACTTTTGGCCAGAAAGATCTTGCTACCCTGCAAGACGTGGTATCCGCCCAACGTTTGCTGAGCTGATTCGAGGCGAGCTATAGAGGAGCAATCGACAGGTGGCCAGCGGGATCCCGAAATCCCTTCAGCCATCTTCATCCGTTTCAGTTGTACCGATGCGGGCTAAGAGATCCGCTTGACAGTTACCCGGGATATCACTATGGCCCGGCACCCAGATAATCTTAATTGTAAAATAATTCGATGCAATCGCAAGCGAGGTCAGGCACTCCCAGACCACCCTCGATCGCACTGTAGTAGAGCTCAAGGCCTTGATAGCCGCTTGGCTATCAGAGTAGATGTTAAATTCCCTAACCGTGGTAGCACTGGATAGCATTCCATCCACCGCATCCTTAATCGCAGCAATTTCCGCTTGGAATACACTGCAGTGATCAGCCAACTTAAACTTGCGGCTTAAATTTAGCTCTTGACAAAGACCCCCCACCAACCTTTCCATCCAGCTTTGACCCATCCGTGAACAAGTTAACCGGTCCCATGCCCCAGATAATTCCTCTTCCCAATCCTCTCTCTCTGGAATAACTGGGGTGAAGGCTGTATAGGGAGCAGTTATCGGCATACAGTAGGCCATTCTGTCCGGGATGAAGTCGAAACTGGTAAGAAGGCTAGAGTGTCCGCGGTCAGAAAGTCTATATCCCATATCACGAAGCCTGACCAACGACCTTGCCGCGGCCGCCTTTCCCGCAATATCTACTGGGAATATGTTCAGCATGACGTTCAGTTCCAAGGTAGGTGTTGTTCTGAGAGCGCCACTGATACCGATCAGCGCCGTCCGTTGCACTGACACTAACATTTTGGAGGTGCTTTCCGTGTCCAGTGCTTTCCACCAGACCAGCACCCCATATAGCAGAATCGGTTTGACCACCATCTCATAAAGCCAGTGTACTATTCTTGGCGAGAGTCCCCATCTCTTTCCGATAGCTCCTCTGCAGCAGTACAAGGCAATGGCGGCCTTCCTGGCCCGATCTTCCACATTGGGTCTCCAGGACAGTTTCTTGTCCAAAACAATCGCCAAATATTTAACCCTATCAGAAAGTACCAATGGTACCCCTCCAATCGAGAGAGTTCTGAAATCGGGCATCTTATATCTTCTTGTGAAAAGGACCAATTCCGTTTTCCCGGGTTGACCGCCAATCCACATTATTCAGCCCACCTAGCCACAGTATCCAGGTAGCCCTGAAGAACATCGCGCAGGGCGCCCAGAAATTTGCCTCTGACTAGGATAGCGAGGTCATCTGCATAGGCCAACCACCCGACAACCATTCGCTTCCAGCTCCACAAGAAGCTCGTTGACTACCACAACCCAGAGGAGAGGCCACACCTTCCTCTTAATTATGGCCCCTCCCCACTCCGCTGCGACAATCTGCCGCATAGAAGTTTGCTAATAAATTCAGCCAGAGCCGCCTCGACTCCTAAACCCACCAGAGCTCTTTCGATTGCCCCGGTAAGACATTGTTAAAAGCTCCCTCCATGTCTAGAAAGGCACCCAGATCATACTCTTTTGTATTCTAGGGACCCCTCTATTTGCTTTACAATCGAATGGAGAGCCGTTTCCGTCGATCTGCCCTTGCAGTACGCATGCTGTGAAGCCGACAGTAACCCCCGAGGTATCCTTTCCCGTAGGTACAGGTCAATCAACCGCTCAAACGTCTTAAGAAGAAACGACGAGAGACTGATTGGCCTGAAATCCTTAGGTGATACATGAGAGCTTCTGCCGGCCTTCGGAATGAAAATAACCCTAACCGTGTGCCAAGACTTCGGGATATAGTTAAGCCTGAGGCAGTTAGTATATATGATGGCCAACCAGCGGCAGGAAATCCCTAAAGACCTTTGAAGCTGCGCAGGAATGATTCCATCCGGGCCCGGAGACTTATAGGGCTTGAACGACCCTATAGCCCGAGGTTATTTGACTTTCCCGTATTGGAATGGCAGGCACTTCTGCATGGCCAACGACCGCCGACCATGCAGGCGAAGATCCCTGCGCAACTGGGACATCGGAAAAATGATTGTCCAGTAAAAGCCTTAGGGACTCCTCGCTACTCATCGACCAGTCCCCACCATCATCTCTCAGATACCCCAGAGGAGCGGGGTTCCTAGAGAGTATTTTTCTAAATCTCGCGGATTCATTGCAGCCTTCTACGTTTTCGCAGAAGCTTCGCCATGCATTTCGCTTGGCTATCCTTATTTCATATTTATAAATCCCCAGACTCACCTTATAGAGCTCCCAGTCCGAGGGTAATTTACTCCTCCTGGCTCTGTTGGAGAGCCGCCGACTGGACGCTCTTAGGTCGTCAAGAGAATCCGACCATCAGGGCGGCTTGCCCTTCCCCCTGTAAGTTTTCGAAGGACAGCTGAAAGGCGCTATTGCTTGCCGAGGTGAAGTTTTCCACCAGAACGTCTATCTCAGATTCGGACAGGCCCGAACTAATGATAGGCACCGCAGGCAGTAGCTCTCCCAGCTTCCTACAATACAAGTCCCAGTTAGTACTTTTAGGGTTCCTAAAAGATATTTTACCGGGACGTTCTTCGTTCACTGAGAACTGAATATATCGGTGATCAGAGAAGGAGTGCTCGTTGAGAACCCTCCATCCAGATATCCGACCTTCCAGTTCTCTACTAACCAGGGTGAGGTCCAGGACCTCCTCCCTTACCGCAGTAATAAAAGTCGGGTCATTCCCCCTATTACATATACAAAGTCCCTCATCTACAATAAAAGTAAATAAAGACTCACCTCTAGTGTTGGTATCCGAGCTTCCCCAAATGCTATGATGGGCATTAGCATCGGCACCGATGATCACGCCAACACCTCTCCGCCTTGCTTCAGCGGTGATTTCACCAGTATCGCAGGTGGTGGTCCCTCTACGTCCCCGTGGGGCATGTACGCTGAGACCACCCACATTTCATTACTTCCTCGCTCGAGGCAGACCGTGGTTATCTCTTTTTTAACAAGCACACAGGATCTAGGCCTACTTGCCTCCCCATGCACCAGGTGTTGAATTTTCCAGTCCTTAATCAGAAATCTTACTGCCGTTACTACTCAGTCACGGCTCCTGGACAAGGACTATATCCACTCCGCCTTTTTCAAGGAGATCAACAAATTTGGCGGAAGCCGCCTTAGAGTGCGTGAAGATTGATTTGACGGATTTCCATCAGAAGCGCTCTTCTGTCTTGTCCATTCTAAAAAGTCCACCCTCAAGGCGCTATCCGGAGCAGATTGTGTATGTCGCCCTTTAAACGGTCTCGTGGTTATCTATGCTACGCAGGAAGGCCACGCGAGGGTTGACGCATTACCTTAGAGTAATGCGTTCAGAGCCAGACCGACGCGAAGCGGGAAATCTTCACCGCACCTACACCACCAACTTAACGGCGACGGAGCCGGAACGTACCTTGAGGCCCCCACGGTTTTAAACGGACGTGGGCAGGTGCAGCATTAGCCTACCAGCCATTTCGGTAGGGTTTCACCCCCACCTACTAAAGTGGCAGAATACCGCACCTACCAGCCCAAGTCATCAGTCAAAATGTAATGTCAAATCAAAGTCCTAAACAGTCCAGTTCGTCACTGTTGTGTACCGATCTTGACTCTTGAAGAGTCCTCCCTCCCCTGAGCTCAGCACAATGACTCAGGGGGGCGGGTTTTATCGAGTTTGTCCTCTCTAGATCCGCCATTATCAGTAGAAGCAGGGCAACCTCGTGCAGGACGTGATAACTATCACGCGTGACATTCGTCACTATGCCGGTCTAAGACTGATATCCACAACTACTCTGTTATTGTGACGTAGGAATTCATAACGCGCCTGAAGATCCAACCATCTGTGGTTAGGGAATTATATAGCATAACCTTGCATATGACATCTTTCAGGTTTGGACTAATTCGTCAAGAGTAGTACAGAGCTTTACATTCTGTTCCGAATAGTTTCCGACAAGGAGATCTTTGTAGCTGTGCTCCAAAGTACTCATTAAGGACCAAATCTTCATTATTCAACAACTACGTCGGCAAGGCATATCCAAATCTGTCACCAAAATCTTTCCGTTAACAGCCCTGAGTTTAGGTATCAGTATCTGCCGGTACTTGACTGCTAGTTGTCAGGAATGTGCATGATATGGATGTACTAGACTACGTGACTGACCGTTGCCGTTTTAGCGGCAAGAATGTCTCTAAAGCATCACGGTCAGCATAGTGCTGACTTGAAGTTGCTTGGCTGAGATCAACTACCATAATACCTGCAGTGTGGTGCTTGACGTGGATTAAAATGGTGTCCAGTAAACAAGTTACTAGGTGCATCCGCATAGTAGAAGTTTTAGCGCACACGAGCATTGTACAATGACCATTGGTCAGGCGGCTTCAGCCACATGTGTTTTCACGATTTCGTAAAATGTTGCCAACACTTGCTCGTGGCATATCGTAATTTCTAAATGATCTGGAGATTTATGCTTGGAAGTTTCAACAGAACGGTCTTGCTTGCGATGCTAAAAAACTCTGTTACTTTACGCATGCTTTTTTTAAGCGAGCTGCTGAACGTCCGTAGTTAGTGTCAGTCAGTAGCGAGTTCACAGTATTTTCTATCTATTCGCTGAAATATCGATACAGTACTTAGTGTACATATATAAACACACAATGACACGATGCGACGGAGATTAAAAGGACCAATGCTGGTAATATTTGATTGCATTAACGAAATTCCAATGCGACGCGCATTTAAAGAAATACAAGAAACATATACTAGAGATCGATTAAAAAATCCACAACTAAAACGAAGAGAAAAGTTTCGCGCTGAATATTCCATCTGATGTATATGCAAATATGATTTGATCAGAATGTACCTACACGTATGTATTTATGTGTTGTAGGACTGTGTGATCAGGTCCGTAGCACGAGTAGAATACACGAGATATGCACCACATGAAAAGATATTGCAAACAACAAAAGATCTTAAAGAGAAAAGAATTTCAATTCGCAATGACAAAAATACTCAGCTAGTCAAGCATCAACAAAATGTAAATACTAAACCTAATACCCACAACTGCATATCGTAACAGTAGTGGGATCTATTTCATATCACCCTTTGCGCATATTCTTGAATACACATACATACACACAGCAGATACCCACATGCACTGTGTAAGATCACTATATTTCAAAGCGAATCTGCAAGAACTACAACAGATGTACATATGTTAGAATGAGGCTTATATGCACATTTGAGGTATTTATATTACAGTCGTTCACGCGTGCGAAGACACATAAAAATTTAAGCCGCGGCTTGGGCAAAAACATGGACAGACAGCCGTTTTGAAAACTAGAGTCACTGATGTCCACTAGAATTGTCTTACGTTTAAAGTGAGTTGCCTTCAACTTTATTTTAGAAAATTTTTCAAAAGTTTTCATTATAGTTACATGTTGACCTACAAAATAAAAAACTTTATTTTGATCACATTCAGACGTCGCAAAAAAGTTGTTGGACAATAGCCGTGTTTTTTTAATCGCGCGTATACGTTTCGTGTTTGCCGGTGTTAAAAAAACGCCTATCTTCGCTTAGATAATGCTTAGGAGAGCCCATCTAGCGGCGTGGTAAAACAACTAGCTACAGCACAGGGTGTTATGACGGAAAGCGGAGACGCAACGCCTCTGATGGCCATAGGGTATAAAATATAGCTGAATCATTGCGATGAATTGTGGAACACGACACGATTAATACATAGAATTAGTGTACAGGGTGCAACAAAGACACATATTTCAGTAGCATCTGAGTATAATGCGTATTGAATATTTAGTAGTGACAAATTTATGCGCAGCCATTTCAGAGGTTATTTTATAGTTTGTGTCTTAGCAGTCCATATAAAAGTTTAAGCGTTAAACGGATTATACGGCGTGTTAAAAACACGGCTAATGACATGTAAACTTATTTTTTTATATGGTGATCAATTAGATGTTTTATACAAACAAACGGATATCAAAACAAACATTTTCCATACAACTTACTATACATACATATGTATATATGTATGTTATTAGGGAAACAAAAATCCCTACCATATATTAACATTCCACACCTGTTTACTAATAAACAAAGTTGTTATGAATCAGTACAGTTGTAAACGACCCCGATAACTATTTCTAGCTTAAGACTCAAGCACAACTTTTTGTTAGTAAATATAGTAACTAAATTAATGAATATTAACAAAGCAACCCCAAACAAACAAACAATATATGCATATATGCATCTATACACACATAAATATATTACGTATAAATATATATGAATGCTCATCTGCACAAGCGATAAGCGTAACATAATACGCAATGTCTTTTATTTTTACTATTCCAAGTATCCGGATAGTGCGCACACTATCCGGATAGTACTATCCGATAAAAAATTATCCGGATAGTACTATCCGGATAAACGAATAGAAAATCGAAATAAATATTATCCGGATTATTGAAACGAATAATTTTATCGTTTATTTCGAATAACGTTTATTCGGATTATAATTCGAAAATAATTCCCACACTACTGTGAATAGGT